>JANAVB010001660.1:0-67859 GCA_029216955.1 Iris pallida | reverse complement strand
AGAAATTCTAGTTGTCATTTTCTTATTTCCATTCTTTCCATATTTGTCATTTCCATGTTTCAGTAACAGTAAGTTGTAGGTTGTATTTTGCTCATTTTCTGATTGGATCGTTACAGGTGAATTGACTGAGAAGAAGTTGCTTTGTAATTTATACTATGGACCTGTCACTGAGACACTAGCCCACATTCCATAGGATATCCCTACTTGAGAATACCCTATAGCTTAGCTTACATCTCATATTGAACTTGGTTTGTATAACTAGTTACTACATTTGGCTGGTTTTGTTTCCAGTTTACTATTGCTTTAGGAATGTAACTAAGTGACATCTTTGGACTTATTTCTATTTTATCTCGATATAGATGTTGTGATTAATCTGATTCAATATAAGTTTGAAGATAATTAAAGGTTTAACATAATACTAATGTGTCTCATAGCGTAGGCTGGATGTGTCCGACACGTATCCGAATATTCGGGAGCGGGTCATGACAAATCCTCAAGTTAGTTCTTTTTGAGTATAAAGTCACTGAGGAATCGACGATCGCCTGGACCAATCGGTCACAAAGCACTGAGAATCTCAAATTGAAAAGAAGGATAAGACGGACTCGAAGAAGAGATTGAGCTCACCAAACCTTACTGTTGCTTCGTCGACAAAAGAATCGACGAACATTCCGAGAGTTTCCTCAGGGAAGATTGATCAATCAACCATCATCAATTGTCGGAAAGGGGTTGCCGCTGGTCACTACTGGAGGATCTCCGTCTAACACGGAGGAAGGTGCTACAGTGCCGCCATGGCTAAACTCCAGAGCAGTGTGGTCGATTCGAACGATTTAAAGTCACCGGCGTTAAAAGCACAGGGTTCTCCTCGTCCCTACTGCAGATCTCGGCTTGATCGCCATGGCCGCGAATCAGAGATTGGATGAGGGAAGAAGAAGAAGAAGTAGTCGAGAAGGGTCAGATCCGGCAGGGCTTCACCTAGGTTGGTGATGTTAAGAATAAGGAGGGGTAGAACTCTATTTATAGGGCGGTAAAGTCGATGGGCCGTTAGCCACAAACGGTGGCTATCCCGCCAGTGGTAGGTCGGGGGGTTGGACGGTTACGATGGAGAGATCTAGGTCGGTGGAGGAAGTCTCATGTGCCTTCCAGAAGGGTCGAGGAGACGTGCTGCTTCCTCTACCCGACGGAGATGGACGGCTGTCGGCGTGGTCTGCTCTTCGAATTGGAGAAGAAAGGAAAAATAAAGGTTTTGTCACGACCCGCACCCTAGAGTAAGGGCACGAGATGTGGGTACGTCCAGCCGACGCCGCAGTGTCGGCGGTAGAACGCTGTCGTAGGTCAACAATCATCTAGTAATATCTCTAAACAGTTTATACTCCCCGAATGGGGGTGACATAGCAGTAATAACTCAATCACAACTAAGGAAGAGATAGCACGATATGAAATAGAACTCAAGGAAATAAATAGATGAAAAGTAGTCTAAGATAATCCCAGCAATATCCAGAAGTACATGGTCTCAGATACAGAATGAAAGAATATATACAACTCTGAACTCCAAATAAAGTCTAGCTAAACATGTCTCAAGACTGCATAAAGTAAGATAAGCCTAACTATCTAGTCTAGGCAATCGGGGTGATATCCTCAGCTAGAGCTGGGTCCTCCTGAGGGTCCAGCTCGCAGGTGTCATCTAAGGCTGCCCCGTAGTAGGTATCCAGGCAAGCCTCCTCCTCGTCCTCTGTAATATTTTAACAGGTCCAGTCAGGACAGGAGCGAGTACAGTACATCTCAACAGTTCATAGCAGGTTAGAAAATATAATCATGCAGTAAAGTAAGATACAGGTGCTGAAGAATACAGTATGTAAATAGAGAGAAAGAACTGTAATAGAAATATCTACTATAAGTAAGGAACTAACAGTGGCTAGTGAGTCAGAGTACAGGATAGCACATGTGAACGGGACATATTTGTACATGATCTACACTAAAGAGTTGTACATGATCCACTACTATAGAATTGTTCACATGACTACTAGCACTCCCCCGTTCCCCAATTAATATACAAGGATCTAAGCAGGTTATGTTATTGTACATGATATCACATGGGGCCCTTGAAAGGGTGCACATGATAGTATACATGAAGGCTCTGTGAACATGAGAGTACATGGTTCACAAGAGTGTACATGTATGGTGAAAGCACAGGAGTACATGATGAAAGTGAAACGCACATGACACAATGTACCCGATGCTCCCGGGGGATAACATCGCATGAAGAGATCCGTATAGTACTAATCCGTGATAATGTCGTGACAGCACAAGTAAAGTAATTTAATACAGGAAATAATTCTAAGCAGGATATGAAATGATCAGAGAATGTACTCGCCTGGTATCTGAGTGTCCAATATGAAAGTACTGTCCGAGGAGTGGTGTCTGGCTCCTAAACAGAACAGCACAAGTCACAACAAGTCCAAAATGGTAAAATGAAGTACTATGCATTATATGATTCTAGGTCAATCTAGGCCAAAGTCAACTCTTGGTCAACCTTGGTCAACCAACGAGTCAAACCTAAGTCAACTATGGTCAAACTAGGTCAACCAAGTCTAAATTAGGTCAAACTAGTCATTCTTGGCTAAACAAGTCTATACTAGTCTAAACTAACCTACACTAGCTAGCACAAACCCTTACAAGGCTATGCAAGCCTATACTAGCTATATCACAACATAGCTACTAGCTATAAACTAGAATACAAGTCTAACATCACACAATACAATGATAACACAATTTCTAAGTACCCATAATATACCATACATGCCTTTGTGGTATCCCTACATAGTTAGATATTCACATTCTACATACCCATAACACATTAATAACTTGTATAGAAAAACACAACTTGCATTATACATATAGTCACATATACTGGAGTTAGCATTATGCATACATATATATATTACATACATATACAATAGGATATACATAGAGGGGTGTGTGTGTGAGTGTCACATGAGAGTGTCAACAGTGAATGGGGGGGACTGAAACATGACAGGAATGGGAATAGGTGTGTAGGGTGTGTGGTAATGTGAGAACATGTATGTGTGATACATTGGTGCATGTGCGTGATAGAGTGTTTTAGTGTGTGGGTGAAACATGAGTGCAATGGTGTGAATGAAAGTCTGTGTCAGGAAAAAACAAGAGAACAATGCATAGTAACTCAGCAAGGAGAAGGATCAAAACAATTCAAAACTGAAAAAAGAAAAACCCAACTCCAATAAACAGAAAACTGAAACCATTTTTCCAGTTTCCTTCAACTCCTCATTTTGACTCCACACACCACCAAAACACCCCAAAACTGACACACTAGTAAACCCATAGGGAAACAATAACTGGTACTAAAACCAATGTTTAGGCAGTAATAAAATAGGTTAAAAGGGTGTCCAAATTGGATTTTGAAAACTGGAATCTGAAAAAAAGTATTTTGTATCATAGATTGGGAAATTAATAATTAACTAATGAAAATCATAAAAAACCAAAATAAAGAGTTGGTAATTTAATTATACATTGAATACATACTATATGGGTGTTTGTGTCCACACAAAAGGACACAAACGTGTCCAAATGAAACAGGACACGAAACAGTGCACACAGGCACTGTTTCAGTGCACTGTGTCGTGCACGTGTGCATGCGTGTCGTGCACACGACACAGGCCAAAATAGGCCTCGTGCTCGCAACCCTAGGTTGCCCAGAGTCTAGCTAAGTGTCTAATACCCTGCACCGTGTCCTAGAGTGTCGTGTCCAAAACTATAGAGCCGTATCAGTGCTCGAAAATACATGCGCACTGCACAGGCAAAATCCCGTACGTCGAGGATTTCTTCCTCGATACGCCATGTGGGCCCACGAAATTTGACACATGGCGTGTCAGTGGGTGCCCCGAGACTCCCATAAAATCTGTGTCAAAACTCGCCGTTTCGTGTCCGGCACAACCCCCGAACAGCAGGGCATGCAGTCCCGAGCGCGCGCGAGCGTGTCCCCGTGTCCAAAATAATACGACACGTGCACGAAGTCATCTCAGTGCACAAGAAACGTGTAAGCGACACTGAATAGCAAATTTACATTCAAAAACATTTCGAAAATATCACAAAAAGTCCCACTATGGCATTTCCACAAACACAAAGAGATAGGCATTGATACGTGTCCAGTTTGGACACGAAGGACACAAATTCTTAGGGTTTCCTATTCCTACTGTTAGGTTAGGTCTAGGGCTCCCTAATGATACAAAAATCTCAGGATTCTATGGTGAGAATAAGAAGTTACCTCTATGTATCAAAAACCCCCAAAAACTCTAAAAAGAGATGCTCCTCTTGATGGTGAAACTCCTCCAAATTGATTTGAATTTGAGAATAAATTGTAACAACAGCAAGAATATTCAAATTAAAATATATTGCAATTTGTTTGGATTAAAAAGGAGGTAAAATGGATTTTTAGGGATTTTGAAGTAGGGAAAATACCTCTTTCTAAACTTGCTCCTTCCTAAAGAGGCTAGCCCTAAATTCTAAGAGATTATTTATAAGGGGGGATCCCTAGGAGGGTTAAGTTGGCTGGACAAAATTGTTAGGGTTAGGGTTTGGGCACTTGACTAATGGGCTTTGGGCTTAGCCATGAATCAATGACTTAAAAATCACAAGTCATGACTTGTGATCAAAATCCTTCCATTCAAACTCAATATTCCTAATTGGTTTCCCTAACTAGAGTATGGTTAACTTAACTTAACCTAGGATATCATATCTAGTCAAGTCCAACTTAATTAGGGTTAGGTCACAAAGTCAAAGCTAGTCAAAGTCAACCCTTATTCAAACAATTCCAAAATAATTTCTAAAAATCTCATAAATTCAAATAAATTCTAATAAATTTAAATTACCCCAAAAATGTCAAAAATACCCTCAAACTAGAAATGTGGTAGTGACAAATCTACCCTCCTTAAAAGAATTTCGTCCTCGAAATTGAAAGGCGAAATACAACTGATGAGAAGGATAGAAAGCATACCTCACGGTCCAAAAAGATAAGGGTAACGCTCGCGCATCTCATCCTCCCGCTTCCAGGTAGACTCTCCTGGAGAATGATGCCTCCATGCGATGCGTACCAAGGGTATCACCTGGTTCCTCAGAACCTTCTCCCGTCGATCCAGAATCTCCACTGGCTGCTCTAGATAGCTGAGAGAAGGCCCAAACCTCTATCTCTGAATGATCGAGCACATGGCTAGGGTCAGCCACGTACTATCTTAACTGTGATACATGAAATATGTTGTGGACCCCCACTAGTACAGGCGGCAAGTCTAGCCTGTATGCAACGTCACCGACTCTCCCGCTGATAACGAAAGGGCCGATGAAGCGCGGGCTAAGCTTCCCGTCTCCACCAAAATGTATCATACCACGAGTTGGGATATCCTCAAGAAAACCTGGTCTCCGACCTAATCACAAGTAAGGTCTCAATTAATATAATAAACAAACATGATCAAAAATCACAAACAAAGAAACCTAAATCTAATCCTACTCTAATCTGTACCTCAAACTCCAAGGGCCTCCGGTGGCTATCGGCCCAGTGCCGATGTCTGTCCTGTGCCACGCGGAGTCTGTCCTGATGAGCTTCACCTTCTCGGCTGCATCAACAACCATCTCTGGCCCCAGTAAAGCTCGCTCACCAACATCATCCCAATATAAGGGTATACGGCACCTACGCCCGTACAGAGCCTCGAAGGGTGACATCTCAATGCTGGCCTGGAAACTATTGTTGTAGGCAAACTCCACCAAATGAAGATGATCCTCCCAGGAACCTCCAAAGTCTAGGACGCACGTCCGTAGCATATCCTCAAGAGTCTGAATAGTCCGCTCTGACTGTCCGTCCGTCTGGGGGTGGTATGCAGTACTAAACTTGAGCTGAGTGCCCAAGCTGGTCTGCAGACTCCTCCAGAAATGGAAAGTAAAACGACTATCCCGATCTGAGACGATGCTGACCGAAACTCCGTGGATCCTGACTATCTGCCGCATATACAACTCCGCCAGCCTCTCTGTAGACGTACCCACCTTGAATGGCAAGAAGTGGGCCGATTTGGTCAACCTGTCAACGATGACCCAAATCGCGTCTTTCCTCCCTGGAGTACGCGACAATCCTGAAACGAAGTCCATAGTGATATGCTCCCATTTTTACTCGGGAATGGGCAGCGGCTGCAATATAATCCCCGAGCCTCTGTCTCTCTGCCTTGACCTGCTGACAGACCAAACACCTAGCCATGAAGCGAGCCACCTCCCGCTTTATCCCTGACCACCAAACATGTTCCCACAGATCTCGGTACATCTTGTTGGCACCCGGGTGTATAGAGTACTGAGATCTGTGGGCCTCCTGTATAACCTGCTCCCTGAGATCCACTGGGCACACATAACCTGGAACCGTGCCTCAAGACACCATCCTCTGCAAGAGAAAACTCGCCCTCCAACAATCCTGCTCGAACCTGCTCTCAGAGACACCGCAGAGCAACGTCCTCAAACTGTGCCGACTTGATCCTCTCTACCAAATCTGACTGAATCTGCATCCCCCATAGCTGCATCTGTACTCTGGGTATGATCACCTCAATCCCAAGGCTCTCCAAGTCGGCAAGCAAATGCCGATCCATGGTCAAACATATGGCTGTCGGATACCTACTCAAGGCATCGGCAACCACGTTGGCCTTCCCTGGATGATACTGCAGTACAATGTCGAAGTCCTTCATCAACTCCAACCATCTGCGCTGCCTCATGTTCAACTCCTTCTGAGTGAACATACTTTAAGCT
The DNA here is from genome assembly GCA_029216955.1 of Iris pallida. Lineage (NCBI taxonomy): Eukaryota > Viridiplantae > Streptophyta > Magnoliopsida > Asparagales > Iridaceae > Iris > Iris pallida. The sequence goes on along the minus strand of JANAVB010001660.1, from coordinate 61,049 downwards.
CTTGTGATCTGTGAAGATCTCCACCCTCTTACCATACAGATAATGCTTCCACAGCTTCAGAGCAAATATCACTGCTGCCAGCTCCAGGTCGTGGGTAGGGTAGTTCTTCTCATGGGGACGCAATTGCCTGGAAGCATAGGCAATCACCTTCCCGTGCTGCTGCAACACACAACCCAGCCCCTTCCCTGAAGCATCACTATAAATAGTAAAATCACCCGATCCTGAAGGCAATGTCAGAATCAGAGCTGTCGTAAGCCGCTTTTTCAACTCATCAAAAGCCGTCTGACACTCCTCTGACCAAACGAACTCAGCATCCTTCCGGGTCAACCGAGTCAACGGCTCTACAACCCGGGAGAAATCCTGCACAAATCTCCGATAATATCCTGCCAGCCCCAGGAAACTCCTGATCTCTGCAACTGAAGTCGGCACTGCCCATGCCTCAACTGCTACAATCTTCTTGGGGTCAACTGAGATACCATCTCCAGTCACCACATGCCCCAAGAAGTCCACCCGATCCAAGAAGAACTCACATTTGGAGAGCTTCCCGTAAAGCTGCTCCTTCCTGAGAATCTCCAACACTATTCTCAAATGCTCCTCGTGCTCCTCCTCAGTTTTGGAATATACCAAGATATCGTCAATAAATACCACCACAAACTGATCCAGATACTGGTGGAACACCTTGTTCATTGTCACGACCCGCACCCGCTTTTCCGGATACGAGACGTGTCCAAGCCAGCCTACGCCGCAGAGTCGGCGGTAGAACGCTGTCAAGCCCGCAAGAAATAAATGCTCAAAGTACAACATTGTTGCTCATTCATAATTCTAAATTTATTACAACATTTACAAGATTTATAATTAAGAAAATACAGAATTTTATAATTAATGAAATTGATACAATTGCTTTCTATTTCTAGGTTGTCTTCAGCATACCCAAGTTCTTCCAGTGCTAAGAGTGATCGCAGCTAAACCTGAAAAAATGTTGGTTTCCAGTCAGGAATGGAACAAGTACACAAACCGACGGCAATGCAAAACACAATAGAATTAACAAGACATAAAAATAGCATATGGAATATGAAAGCTAGTAAGAAAACTGATGACATAGCACGATAGAGAAGTAAACAAGGAAAAAGTAATAAAAGACATCTATCTAGGTGGTGTGAAATATCTGTTTCGACATGTGAACGGCTTGGAGGTAAATCCGGCTCACTGCACGTGTCGTGTGCAACTGCTATCATGCAATAATAGACATTTTGGGGATATTTCTGGGTAGTTCACATGTGTACTAAGATATTTCCCCTTCCGACTACTCCGTGTGATGAGTGTGTCAACAAGCAGTAAGATATATGTATAGACATGAAATGAAAAGACTACTATGAATCGAAAAGCAATTAGAAAGTGCACGTGCCTGAGGTCCTTAGCTGGAGAAACCAATAATACCATACCACTCAATGAGCCATAATCAGTCAACACATGTAGAAGTCTCCGGATGCTAAAATAAATAGTACCAACGTTCTCAGAATAAACAAATTAGCAAGGATTTCCTGTCCTTAAGTCCAATTCTGGACACAGGAGCAAAACGGTAATTTCGGACAAAAACGATGTCCGCCGTTGGACCCGCTTTGCACCGAAAAGCATGCCAGAGTAAATGGTCTCTAAAGTCGTCAAACTACATGTCTACGGATCCGATTTTCCGATACGAACCCAACCATATGTCCATAGTTGGATTCCGACGGGCCGTGCACAAAATCCCGTTGAGTGGGACCATGGGACCCGCAAAACGGTGATTTTATCAACTGTCTCAGAATCGGACCAAACTTGGCATACAGGACCAGAAAATGATACGGTCCTGTTGGCGTAAGTTTCGTCTCGATTGACGAACGTGCACAAAGTAATTAGAGAATTTGCAAAGTGCACGATACGATGAATTTCGACGGATACGCATCAAATTCGTCGCGCACATGCGACCAATTTAAATTCCGTCAATGCCCATACGACCACGAAACCATTATGCAGCTTTCGATACGTTCGGTTCACGACCACGTTGCCCGGATTGGCGGGACGCACGTCGTGTGGATGGTTTTCTAAGTTTTGAAAACAGATTTTCGGTCAAGTTCGGGATCCGATTTCTCGGCGCGTAGTCGACGTAATCAGGTTCTGTAAATTGGGTCGTGAAGCCCTATAGTTATCTACAACTTCCTTTAATTATTTTTCTAAAAACTCCTAACATACAGATCATAAAATCATGACTAAGTTGGGTCTTTGGGATGTATACGTGTTCTGTTTTGGCCCTTTTTTCTCGATCTTTGGATCGAATTTCCGAAGAATCTGGCGCATGACGATGGGATCTATTTGAAGGGAAAAATAGTGGTATAAGTTAGCTACGTACCGGTGCAAGCGATTCGAGAATCGATGAAGAGAGGTGGCGAGGAACCTGCCACGAAGTCAGTCCCGCAGCGGTGCTGTTGCTGTGCGCTGGGTGCTGTCCCTGTCGTGCGCGCGGCCGTGGCGCGGTGGCGGTGCCTCACGGCGGTGTCTCGCGGCCGTCGGGCCGCCCAGGTCGTCGGGAAGGGGTTGCCGTGGGTTCGTGCGCGAGTTCGAGACATCAGAGTTAGGGTTTCGTGCGTTTTCTTCTCCGCTCTCTCTGCGTATCTATATACGCTCAAGTTTGGGGTCTGCTGTGTAAATCGTATGGCTCGGATGACTCTAGCCCGGTTGGGCTGGGATGGTTTGTGAGCTCGGGAAGCCTGGGGGCTTGGGGTTCAGCCAAGAGCTGAGTAGCTGGGCCGGGCAGCTACTGCTGAGTTGGGGGGTGTGACTTCGGGCCAGCTTTCTTATGCTTTCACTAATACATATATATATTATATATATATACACTATATATTATACCTATATATTTTAGATATATATACACATAAACATTTATATATATATATATATACACATAAACATTTATATATATTTAGATATATATAAATATATATATATATATATATATATATATATATATATATATATATATATATATATATATATATATATATATATATATATGTTCGTACACATATAAATATCTATACACATATTGCTATATCTATTATTTCTCTATCTCTCTCTCTCTATATATATAAAACAAAATAATATCTATATACACCATATATTTATGCATATATTTATATACACAAACACACATATATAACAAATATTCATAGTATCTAACTAATATAACCAATATATTTATATTATATCATAATCACCTCGATAACTTAATAATAATAATCAATGCCATAAATCTATAATGATGTATATACCTTTTATGTACAGTCTAAAAATCACCATTTAAATAAAATGAATTAATAATAAAATATTACAATTTTCGGGAAGGGGAGCTACATTCATAAGGTCATAAACACTGCTGGTGCATTGGTTAGCCCAAACGGCATAACCAAAAACTCGAACTGCTCGTACCGCGTCCTAAAAGCGGTCTTGGGAATATCCTCCCTCTTCACCTTCACCTGGTGATATCCCGACCTCAGATCAATCTTGGAAAATCCCCGAGCTCCGCTCAACTGGTCAAATAGATCGTCGATCCGCGGCAATGGGTATTTGTTCTTGATCGTGAGGTTGTTGAGTACCCTATAGTCAATACACATGCGTACTGACCCATCCTTCTTCGGCACGAACAACACTGGTGCACCCCATGGCGACAAACTCGAGCGGATGAAGCCCTTATCCTGTAGCTCGTCCACCTGCTTCTTCAGCTCCACCAGCTCGCTGTTGTTCCCGATAGACATGCTGAGAGATGGGTTCCGCTCCTGGAACCAAGTCTATCGAGAACTCTATTTCTCTGTCTGGTGGCAGTCCCGGCAACTCCTCTAGGAAAACATCTATATACTCCGCTATCAAGGGGTGTGGAATCGTCTGCTCCTCGACCGAGACTCCACAGGAGACCGCTGCTCTGCTCTGCCTGACGTCTGGAGTACTCGAACTCTGGCTCCCCTGGCGCTCTGAGAGAACTCTACCCCCTCTGCAATTAATGCTGGCGTGGTGCCTGCTCAACCAATCCATGCCTAGTACAATATCGTAGTTCGGCAATGGCATTACGAGCAGGCTCACCTCCAACTCACGGCCTCCCGAAACTACTCTCCGATCCTTACAAACATCACTCACGAGGATAATGCCACCCCATATCGTGATCTTGTAAGTCCTAGGCAACGATTCAGCTATGATACCATGTCTAATCACAAAAGATACTGATATGAAGCTATGTGAAGCACCGGAATCGAATAATGCAAATGCTGGACTGGAGTCGAGTAGAATCAAACCTGCAATCAGCTCTCCTATCGCCTCTGCATCCTCTGCTGCCATGGCGAAAGCGCCCTGCTGGCCTCCCCTGGCCTGCTGCTGGTGCTGGATTAACCTGCTGCTGCGTCGGCAGGGCTGTCCCCTCTGGCCTGCTGCTGCTCTGGCTCCTCCTCCCTGGGCTGCTCGTCCCCCAGACCTAGCATAATCCCTCAGCTGGTGATCTGCCGCTCCGTAAAGAAGGCACCTCCCGAGCCTCTTTCTACACTCGTTGAAGACATGCCCAGACTTCTTGCAGAAGGTGCAACTGACTGTCTGGTGCCTGGGTGCCTGATGCTGAAACTGTTGCTGGTGAACTGGCCTCTGCTGAATCGACTGCGACTGGAACTGCCTCTGCTGCTGATGCTAAAAGTGGGGCCTCTTGCCTGGCCCCCGCTGCTGCTGCTGCCCCCAACTGGGCTTGCCCCCTCTTGAGCCTAAGCTCAAGATCATCCTCTGCAACAAGGCTCCCGTCAAGATCTCCTCGAACGTAGCATCCCGGTTGCCCTTGGTCAAGGACTTGACCTCCTTGACTAGACCCTTCCGGAACCTCTGGGCCTTCGTCGTCTCGCTCAAGCCCTCCACAAACCTGCCGAGGCGGCCGAACTCCCTGGCGTACTCCTCCACTGAGAGACTCCCCTGGACTAGGCTCTCGAATTGTGACTCCAAGGCTCTGAGTGCTGAATCTGGGAAGAACTTCTTCTTGAAGAAGCCCTTGAACTGCTCCCAAGTCTGCCCAGTACCTCCACCCTGGGGTCTGACTGATACCAGGTACGAGCGAGATCTCGTATCCGGCTAGCTGCGGCCTCGATCTGAAGATCTGCTGGGATCCTGGCCAAGCGAAAGATCTCCTCTATATGCTCGATCCACTCATCGGCATATAGGATCCCCTCGGTCCCCGAAAGTCTCTGGGCTCATCTTCTGAAACTGCTCGATCCCCGGTGTCCTCGGCTGCTGCACCACTGGTCGAGCTGCGATTGTCGTGACGGCCAACTCCATGCCTCTGTCCTGTCGAGCCTGCTGTCGGTCCATGAACTGCTGAAAATACGCAAACATATGGGCTGCGTCTACGTATCCTGGAGACGGCTGCTGGAAGGGATCCTCTGGAATGACCGGGTCTTGCCTCCGAGTCGGTGGATGCATACCCCCTGCTGCGGCTGCCGAGGTCTCAATACGAGCTGAGGTGGCAGGAGCTGCAGTCCCCTAGCCTCGCCGTACTGGCTGAGAGGTAGCAGCCCCTTTATAGCATCCTCATGAATGGCACGCTGCGATCTAGTCTCTACCATTCTGAAGATAGACAAACAAAAGTATCAATTTCTGAGAAAGAAGCGAAATAACAAAGGCGAACAATTATAATTCAAAGGATCAGCTGACAAAAGGATTTAGATGGCAATAAAGAAATTTTTCCTAAAGTGATTGAGTACCTTAAAATTAATGTCCTATATCCTACTGCAGGCTGTAGTGATACTCTAATTCGAATACCACTATACTTCTAGTCGTCCTGCATGGGCCACCACTAAAAATGTGTCACGACCCGCACCCTAGAGTAAGGGTACGAGATGTGGGTACGTCCAGCCTACGCCGCAGTATCGGCGGTAGAACGCTGTCCTAGGTCAACATCATCTAGTAATATATCTCTAAACAGTTTATACTCCCCGAATGGGGGTGACATAGCAGTAATAACTCAATCACAACTAAGGAAAAGATAGCACGATATGAAATAAAACTCAAGGAAATAAATAGATGAAAAGTAGTCTAAGATAATCCCAGCAATATCTAGAAGTACATGGTCTCAGATACAGAATGAAAGAATATATACAACTCTGAACTCTAAATAAAGTCTAGCTAAACATGTCTCAAGACTGCATAAAATAAGATAAGCCTAACTAATCTAGTCTAGGCAATCGGGGTGATATCCTCAGCTAGAGCTGGGTCCTCCTGAGGGTCCAGCTCGCAGGTGTCATCTAAGGCTGCCCCGTAGTAGGTATCCAGGCAAGCCTCCTCCTTGTCCTCTGTAATATTTTCAACAGGTCCAGTCAGGACAGGAGCGAGTACAGTACATCTCACAGTTCATAGCAGGTTAGAAAATATAATCATGCAGTAAAGTAAGATACAGGTGCTGAAGAATACAGTATGTAAACAGAGAGAAAGAACTGTAATAGAAATATCTACTATAAGTAAGGAACTAACAGTGGCTAGTGAGTCAGAGTACAGGATAGCACATGTGAACGGGACAGATTTGTACATGATCTACACTAAAGAGTTGTACATGATCTACACTACTATAGAATTGTTCACATGACTACTAGCACTCCCCCATTCCCCAATTAATATACAAGGATCTAAGCAGGTTATGTTATTGTACATGATATCACATGGGGCCCTTGAAACGGTACACATGATAGTATACATGAAGGCTCTGTGAACATGAAGTACATGGTTCACAAGAGTGTACATGTATGGTGAAAGCACAGGAGTACATGATGAAAGTGAAACGTACATGACACAATGTACCCGATGCTCCCGAGGGGGATACATCGTATGAAGAGATCCGTATAGTACTAATCCGTGATAATGTCGTGACAGCACAAGTAAAGTAATTTAATACAGGAAATAATTCTAAGCAGGATATGAAATGATCAGAAAATGTACTCGCCTGGTATCTGAGTGTCCAATATGAAAGTACTGTCCGAGGAGTGGTGTCTGGCTCCTAAACAGAACAACACAAGTCACAACAAGTCCAAAATGGTAAAATGAAGTCCTACTATGCATTCTATCTGATTCTAGGTCAATCTAGGTCAAAGTCAACTCTTGGTAAACCTTGGTCAACCAACGAGTCAAAACCTAAGTCAACTATGGTCAAACTAGGTCAACCAAGTCTAAATTAGGTCAAACTAGTCATTCTAGGCTAAACAAGTCTATACTAGTCTAAACTAACCTACACTAGCTTGCACAAACCCTTACAAGGCTATGCAAGCCTATACTAGCTATATCACAACATAGCTACTAGTTATAAACAAGAATACAAGTCTAACATCACACAATACAATGATAACACAATTTCTAAGTACCCCATAATATACCATACATGCCTATGTGGTATCCCTACATAGTTAGATATTCACATTCTACATACCCATAACACATTAATAACTTGTATAGAAAAACATAACTTGCATTATACATATAGTCACATATACTAGAGTTAGCATTATACATACATATATATATTACATACATATACAATAGGATATACATAGAGGGGTGTGTGTGTGAGTGTCACATGAGAGTGTCAACAGTGAATGGGGGGGACTGAAACATGACAGGAGTTGGGAATAGGTGTGTAGGGTGTGTGTGTGTAATGTGAGAACATGTATGTGTGATACATTGGTGCATGTGCGTGATAGAGTGTTTTAGTGTGTGGGTGAAACATGAGTGCAATGGTGTGAATGAAAGTCTGTGTCAGGAAAAACAAGAGAACAATGCACAGTAACTCAGCAAGGAGAAAGGATCAAAACAATTCAAAACTGAAAAAAAAAAACCAACTCCAATAAACAGAAAACTGAAACCAGTTTTCCAGTTTCCTTCAACTCCTCATTTTGACTCCCACACACCACCAAAACACCCCAAAACTGACACACAGTTAGTAAACCCATAGGGGAACAATAACTGGTACTAAAACCAATGTTTAGGCAGTAATAAAATAGGTTAAAAGGGTGTCCAAATTGGATTTTGAAAACTGGAATCTGAAAAAAAGTATTTTGTATCATAGATTGGGAAATTAATAATTAACTAATGAAAAATCATAAAAACCAAAATAAAGAGTTGGTAATTTAATTATACATTGCATACATACTATATGTGGTGTTTGTGTCCACACAAAAGGACACAAACGTGTCCAAATGAAACAGGACACGAAACAGTGCACACAGGCACTGTTTCAGTGCACTGTGTCGTGCACGTGTGCACGCGTGTCATGCACACGACACAGGCCAAACTCGGCCTCGTGGTCGCAACCCTAGATTCACCCAGGGTCTAGCTAAGTGTCTAATACCCTGCACCGTGTCCTAGAGTGTCGTGTCCAAAACTACAGAGCCGTATCAGTGCTCGAAAACACATGCGCACGGCACAGGCAAAATCCCGTACGTCGAGGATTTCTTCCTCGATACGCCACGTGGGCCCATGAAATTTGACACATGGCATGTCAGTGGGTGCCGCGAGACTCCCACAAAATATCATGTCAAAACTCGTCGTGTCGTGTCCGGCACAACCCCCGAACAGCAGGGCATGCAGTCCCGAGCGCGCGCGAGCGTGTCCCCGTGTCCAAAATGACACGACACGTGCACGAATTCATCTCAGTGCACAAGAAACGTGTAAGCGACACTGAATAGCAAATTTAAAGTCAAAAATATTTCGAAAATATCACAAAAAGTCCCACTGTGGCATTTCCACAAACACAAAGAGATAGGCATTGATACGTGTCCAGTTTGGACACGAAAGGACACAAATTCTTAGGGTTTCCTATTCCTACTGTTAGGTTAGGTCTAGGGCTCCCTAATGATGCAAAAATCTCAGGATTCTATGGTGAGAATAAGAAGTTACCTCTATGTATCAAAAACTCCCAAAAACTCTAAAAAGAGATGCTCCTCTTGATGGTGAAACTCCTCCAAATTAATTTAAATCTGAGAATAAATTGTAACAACAGCAAGAATATTCAAATTAAAACATATTGCAATTTGTTTGGATTAAAAAGGAGGTAAAATGGATTTTCTAGGGATTTTGAAGTCGGAAAAATACCTCTTTCTAAACTTGTTCCTTCCTAAAGAGGCTAGCCCTAAATTCTAAGAGATTATTTATAAGGGGGGATCCCTAGGAGGGTTAAGTTGGCTGGACAAAATTGTTAGGGTTAGGGTTTGGGCACTTGACTAATGGGCTTTGGGCTTAGCCATGAATCAATGACTTAAAAATCACAAGTCATGACTTGTGATCAAAATCCTTCCATTCAAACTCAATATTCCTAATTGGTTTTCCTAACTAGAGTATGGTTAACTTAACTTAACCTAGGATATCATATCTAGTCAAGTCCAACTTAACTAGGGTTAGGTCACAAAGTCAAAGCTAGTCAAAGTCAACCCTTATTCAAACAATTCCAAAATAATTTCTAAAAATTTCCATAAATTCAAATAAATTCTAATAAATTTAAATTACCCCAAAATGTCAAAAATACCCTCAACTAGAAATGTGGTAGTGACAGGTTTGGAGGTTCAGATCTGAGTAAAAGAGGGAAAGTGATGAGTTATAACTAAACGGGTCGGGTCGGGTATTGGTCGAATATGCTGCTGGCTCTAGTGTGGCCTGCTGATTGATTCAACTTCGTGGGCATGCGTACCCAATTGGATGAGTCTAGTTGGTCTTTAAGTTCTAGCTTAATGTAGGTTAAATGGGTGTGTTGTCGCTCCCCTCTTTGGACTTAAGTGAATGGATGGACTCGGACCAATTAGGTTTAAAGGTTTTGAAAATGGTTATGGGTTTTGTTGATGAGGTAAACTGAGAATTGGTTTTAGAAGGAAAATGGCTTAAAGCTCATGGGCTTCTAATAGGTTTCAAAATAAAGAGCAATCTAATGAGGTACAGCCCATTGGGCCAAGCCCGAATTGCTGGATGCTAAACACAAGTAAAAGTGAAATAGTAACATACCTATCTAATTAGATAAATACAACGAATGGTAAATTAACTAATAGATGAATATAATCATAAATAAATTCTAAATAAAATAAAATATTTAAATCTTATATTTCGGGAAAGTGGGGTTACATAGTGCACTTTCTTGTATTGTCCAGTCTTGTATATCATGTCTAGGATGGATTCTGCGGAATGCCACACTCGAAATTCCAAAAGAAAATATTAAGGACTAAAACAACTAGCTTGATTACCTAGATGCATTGGAAGGGTAGAATTTCTCGTTTTCCTGCAAGCCCTTTGTTCTGGCCTTTCCGTTCATGGGATTTGGAGCTATCTGTCATAATAAGCACACTTCTAGCGCACCGTCGAGTGTTACACATTTTACATGTCTATATGATACATTTGTCTTCTGGACGATGTAACCACTATTAGATCATATGATACACTTATCTCTCGGGCAATGTATTCCTCCATCCATGATACATTTGTCTTTCGAGCAATATATCCAATAATTTCATTCTTTTAGCCTGAATAAGTAGGAAAGTCTGTAGGGCAGGTAACCAGATTGGATTTCTCAAAACTTTCATATATTAGTAATTATGATTGTGATAACCCTAGTTAGCTAATGTATAATACTGTACTCATTGCTTGGCCGTGATTATTGTATGGAGTCCAATCCAGTCTAGTCTTGTCTAGGCAATATCTGGATTTGTTTATTTCAATACATCATTGTTTATGCTTTACTTTTGTCGATAAATGATTAGAGACTAAGTTCTGTTCAGGAGAAGGGTACTGAAGTACTCTGGTATACATAGTTGGCCTTGTCCGTTCCGACTTACCTGTATTCTGGTTCTGGGGCGTGACAATTGGTAAAATAAGCAATAACTCAAGACTATTTTTTTTCATAATGTTTGGTAATTAATGCTGGAAAGAATGAGAAAAAATGAATCCCATGTGTCTTGAGAGGAACCATTTTCTCTCTTATTTTCCTCCATGTTAGAAAAATACTTTCCAAGTTTGTGGCTACCAAACAAAGAAAAGAATAACTTTTCTTTCCGGATTCTTTGAATCCGTGAACCAAACGAGGCCTAATTTCCATCAGCTTATACTTGCTGACTTAATCGTAGCATGAGTTTCCACTCAGGATCTCCCATCTTAGTATCACATCTTGGTGCAAGTGGTATTTGAGGGTCCGATGACTTTTCTATTCCAGAGATAACATTGTCTTTAGGGGGTGTCTGGTACAAGATTTTTTTATTCTCGGACAAATTTAGGATGAAAAATCTATTACCATGTTCGTTTATGTTATAAATATTTATTTTCGGGACTTGAGAATACCCGATAAACAACCCACAAAACATGAAAATTCTATCTCATTAGAATAGGTGGATATATTTTTTATTTTTTTCCAATAATCTTTTTAATTTTTTTTCCTTTGTATTTTTTTTTCCTTTTTTTTATCCTTTTTCATTTTTTAAGTTTTTTAAGGGATTTTTTTTATTTTTAAGAATTTTTTGGTTTTCTCTTTTAATTCATTTTTTATTTTTAAGGATGTATTTTTTTTGGTTTTTTTTAAGTATCTTTAATCATTTTTTATTCTCATTTTCAATTTTTTATACCTTTTGTTTTTTTCGAAAAATATTTATATAGTTACCAAATATGAGAATATAATTTTTGAAAAAAATTTATTACCAAAAAATTAAAATTTTAAAATATAGAATTTTCGATTATATAATATTCTGGGTATTGAAAGTCCCTGTACATATTGTTTGGAGAAAAATAGGAGAATGGAAAAAGTAGAGAGAATAGAAGTAAATAAAAAGTAATGATGTTTGGAAAGGGAGGAAGAAAAAATGGAGGAGAAAATTTTGAAGGGAGGAAACTGATGGAACTGGGAATTCCCAGGACCCTTACTTCGGTGTGCATATTGATCGATACGTTACATAGATTTAATACATGTTCTAACCCTTCATAGGTGGAAAACTAGGGTTCACGAATTATACCTGCGGTGGAAAGAAGACAAGTAGTTCATGGCAATCTCGAGCGGACGACCCCAAGATCTTCTGCACGTATTCCTTCCTCGAGTTGGACGTCGTGTGGGCGAAGATCTCCCAACATTTTCTTCTCCTTGGCAGCCCTCTCTTTCTCTCCTTACGTGAATCACGAATTTAGAAAAAGCTTCAAATTTTTTATCAAACATTCGGCGGCCAGAGAATAGAGGATATATATAGGCTACGGCAGGGACCATGAGGAGAAATTAGGGTTAGGCCTCCTAACGGATCTGAATATCCCGTTTTCAGTCCGAACACACAATCCAGGCCCATTAACAATAGCTCGGTCCACTAATGAGTTATTGTTGCACTACCTCCCTAATCCCAAATTATGTTTGTGGGCTCCTTTATTATATGCTCGTTTGGCTCCCCATGTTAAGATTTCGAATGTCCGTCGATCAAATTAAGTTACTGACAACTATATTGATTCGACATCTTTTATCCTTAAGTAGTACCGCTCAACTTTATTTGTCATATCGGATATAATCCACCTGCAGTGTAACACCCTGTTTTCTGAAATTGGAGATTTTTGAAAATTTATTATTTTTATTATTTATTAGTGGTATTTTAGTCATGGTATGATTTTCTGGTGATTTTAGTGAAGTTAAACCATTTCTAAAGTCATGCTAAGTCATGACTTATGACTTTGTGACTTTGTTAGTAAACCTTAGTGTAAACCCTAGTTTCTCTAACCTAGAAGTTGCCATGACCATGAGAGCTTGACCATAGGCTTAGAATATCATTTTAGTGATTTTTAGCCATAGGGGTATTTTGGTAATTTTTAGGAATTTATTTGGAATTTAGTGGGATTAGTGAGATTTTACTATTCATGGACTTTTAGATTAGTGACTTGCTAATCCCTAACCTAATTACCCTAATCCATAGGTTAGCTACTAACCTAGAATGACTAAGAGGATTAGATATTTCATGGTAGTCAAAGTTATATAAATATCTAGATATTTACTTATTGATATTATGCTTAATTTATGCAAAATATCTTAAAACCCTTTACAAAGTCCTTCTCTTAGCCTAGAAGCAAGACAACCCCCCCCCCCCCATACCCCCATGCCTTGGCCATGCTTGGCCGGCCAAGACACCCCCCCCCCCTTGGTTGATCATTCCTATATATTAGTTCATTTCCTTGTATTAAAATTTACATGTTTTAAATCATTGAAAATAGCCTTTTCTTGGAAAATTCACAACTCTCAACATAGTGATCCAAATCACTTCAAACCTCTTGCATTGGGTTCCTACAACCTAGAGGGTGCTAAAGGAGGCTAGCAAGTTGGACACAAGGACTTGGACACACCCATAAGTGGACTTGGACACCCCCCTCATTTATTGAGTTTTCAAGGATTTTGCACATATAGGTAAATGTCTCTAAACCATATTAATGTTGTAATTTTTCTTCATAAATGCATGCATATAGGTGTATACTAGCTGTGGGTAAAGTTTGGTGAAATCTAGGAATTGTTTGGTGTCGTATCGGACACGTATCCTAATTTATTTCATTGTATTTTACTGTTTTTTTAGCTCACTGTCACATTAATATACACACTGTTTTGTTAATCCTTTTAACCAAAAACCTAGCCTAGCTAACCCTAAACCTAACCCTGTGTCACTGTGCACGTTTTGAGCTTGTGTCGTGTCCAAAATTGGACACAAAGCTCACTGGACACACACTGTTTAGACACTGTTTTTACACTATAAAAATCCCCTGCTACCACCCCCTTGGTTCTCCCTACACACGACACTAGGACACGGGAAAATTGGTGAACACGAGGGGGCAATGTCTGCGCACATGCCCCCAAAATTTGGTGTCGCCTCGTGTCGTGTCGAGTGAGAAATCTCACTCGCACTGGACACGGGCTGTCAGTGCACACACGCACAGACACCAACTTCGAGTGTCTCGTGTCGCACGGACACGACACAATGACACCTCGTGGTGACACGATTGTGTAGCCCAACACGTGGGCTACACGTGGACATGAGCACGAGGCCCCACGTGGCCCGTGTCGTGTCCACGAGGCGTGTGCATCTCTGCACGATGCAGCGCAAAACACGCGTATCAGTCGAATTTTCACGACTGATACGGGCTTCGTATCGTGTCCTGAGGACACGTGGACATCGTGCAGACACACTGACACCTAGCCTGACCCTAGGCGAACCTAGGGACACGAGCACGAGACTTCTAGACACGTGTGTCGTGTCCTAGAGCAAAGTGCACGCGTGCACGACGCTGTGACACTGTGACTTAACCCGTTTGTGTTTTTAAACCCGTGGACACGCCGTGTCGTGTCGTGGTGTCGTGTCAGGCACCTAGGACACTAGTATATGTGTGAGGCTAGTGTTACCAACCTAGGGATTCGAGCCTTAGCTCGATTTGGAGGGTGTAAATGAGTTTACCCTATTTACCTGTTCACAGTCCCTAATTCCAGAGTTTGGATAAATTTTCAGTTTTTAGAAATGAGTTTTGATTTGATTTTTAGTATGATTTATACATTGTATATATGTATTTTAGTGTGTATATGTGTAGTATATATGTATGTGTGAGTGTGGGTCAAATTTGGGGAGAAATGGTGGTGTGTGTGTGTAGTTGTATATATATACATATGTAGTATATATGTATCCTGTGTGTGTGTGTGTTTGGGCCAGGTTTGGTTCCAGAAAACTGGAACCCTTTCCCCCCCTACTGTCCTGTGTTCACTTCCCCTCTCTCTCACTGTCTCACTCTCTCTCTCTCATTCAGTCTCTCTCTCTTTCCCTTTGTCTCTCTCTCTATGTCTCTATATATATAGGTATATATATATATATAAGTTTATATATATATGTATATACATATATGAGATATATGTATATATTGTACTAGTTTACTTAGGTCAATATATATATATATATATATATATATATATATATATATATATATATATATATATATATATATATATATATATATATATGTATGTGGTTGTATTATATATGTTATTCATATATTGGGTATATGGATATTGGGTGGTGGTTAGATAGTGTATATCTATATATATAGATATATATATATATATGACTCCTAGTTATAGGTTTATATGAAAACCCCATCATTAGCCTATGGCCTAGGATTTCTAGCCTATGGCTTGGGGCTAGCCCTAATGGCCCAAAACCCAACTTGTTGACCCTTGATTACTAAGAGTTGACCAAAGTCAACCTAGGGTCAAACTTGACCTAGATTGAACTTGAATTAAACCTAGAATGACTAGTTTGACATTGGTTGACCTAACTTGACTAGTAGACCTAGTTTGACTAAGATAATTGACCATTGTTGACCAAAGTCAACTATAGGTCAACCATGACCAAATTGACCTAGAAATGGCTTGGATGAACATAGAAGGACTTATTGACTAAGATTTGACTAAACCCTAGGCTATTAACTAGTTGGTTTAGGTTTGACCTATATATAAGTATATTATTGTGACTTGGGTTTTGTGGAAGACCTATGTAGATTAAGATATGTATGGGGTTAAGTTAGATACGTAGAGTTGAGTCATGACTTGAGATTGGAATGTGGGATTAGCTTGAATATAGGATTAAGGTTGGTATTATATATATGTATATATATATATATATGTGTGGTATACTTGTATAGGTATTGGTTATACCTTAACCTTGTGGTATTGACTTAGATAGTTGACCATTGACTTAATCACCTTGCTGACTAGTCTTTGTTTGACCCAAAACCCTAGTTAGTCTAAATTTGACCTAGATTGATCATGTTGACTAGTATTTGACTAATTTGGCTAGAATGTTGACCAGGGGTTGATTTTAACCTAGATTTGACTAATCTTGATTTATTTGACCTTGTTTGACCTTATTTGACTTAGCTTGATTTCCTGTGATCTAGTATGACTTCCTGTGACCTAGTTTGACTATTAGAGTTTACCAAGAGTTAACTTTTGACCAGATTGACCTAGAATCATGTAGTATGCATTGTATACTTTATTTTACCATTGTGGATACATTGTGACTTGTATTGCTCTGATTAGGAGCCAGACACCTCTCCTCAGACAGTATATCCTCTTCAGACATTCAGTTATCAGGCGAGTACATTCTCTGACCGTTTCATACTTGTTCAGGCTTTACTTCTTGCTCTAGATTACTTTACTTGTTGCTGTCACATTGTAACACGGATTGGTACTATATGGATCTTTACATGAGATGTTATCCCCCTCGGGAGCATCGGGTACTTCATGTTATGTGTGTTTCACTATCATCATGTACACCCATGCTTTCATTATTCATGTACACTCATGTGATCATGTACTCTCATGTTTACTGAGCTCTCATGTATACTATCATGTGCACCCTTTCGTGGGCCCCATGTGATATCATGTATAAATAATATAACCTGTATAGATCCTTGTGTATTGATTGGGGAAACGGGGGAGTAGAAGTGGACATGTGAATAATTCCAAGTAGTGTAATCATGTACAAACTCAGTAGTGTAATCATGTATAAATTCTAGCCATTCACATGCCTATCTTGTGCTCTACATCACTAGTCACTTACAGTTCTCTATATACAGTAGATATTTCATTACAGCTATCTCTTTTACAGCGTATATTTCCTTTCAAGCGGTTCATGTATCTTACTCTATTGCCTGTATCGTATTTCCTAACCTGCTATGCACTGCGTGAGATGTATTGTGCTCGTTCCTGTCCTGATTGGACCTGTTAAAAATATTACAGAGGATGAGGATGAGGCCCTGGTGACTACCTATTATGGAGCAGGACTAGATGATACTTATGTTGTGGACCCTCAGCAGGATCCACCTGCAGCTGAGGATGTTGTTCCAGTAGTCTAGACCAGTTTAGTCTAGGCAGTCTTTCTATATTTACATTTTGTCTCACTTTCTGTGTTGTATTTTGAGATGTGGAGATGTATAGACTCTTAGACTTTTTGTATTATGAGTTGTCAGTTCTGGATATTATGTTGTACTAGACACTTAGACTTATTCATCTATGATACTGTTCTCTTGAGTTACTATCTATCTATCTATCTGTTTGTCTTTCGTTCTTCTACCCTATGTGATTGAGATGTATATTGTTATGTCACCTCCGTTCGGAGAGTATAAACTGTACAGGTACTCGATTGATAGATGATTGACCTAGACAGCGTTCTAACCGCCGACACTGCGGCGTAGGCTGGGCGTTGTTACGTTCTCGTACCCTAACAGTGGGTGCGGGTCGTGACATGCAGGGTTTACATGACAATCCTTATGAGCTCCTTAAGGGACATCATCAACCCGATGTATCGGGACATGGATTACATTTATAATCAACAATCCATCATACATACTGTTATTATCCAATTCATAGAGGTTGTTGACTCATAATGTCTCACTCTTTCATGAGTCAAAGTAATACACACTGCATATACATGTCTGTTATTATATCCGGATTAAGAGCACAAGCATCAATAATAATAGAGGTGTTTGTTCACTTATGTAGTCAGTACAAGAGAACAATCTCAAGTGGTCATGTTCAATACACACAAAGTGTACTAGTGTAAACCTGTAGTCAAGATAGACTGATACTAGATTACACTACAACCTTTCCAATAGATTGTCCAAGTCCATCTAGATTGTGAACTATTTATTACTCCATAAGAAACTGATAATAAGATCTTCTATGTGACACCACACACCATATTATCTATAATAGAATATCAGACATTTGCATTAACACTTGCAACAAATACAATATGCAAACATTTGCCCATATGATTATCATTCAAAATTTAAGAAAATAAGGTTACTACAAAAGTGATGCTTTTAGTATATAGCCCTAAGGGCTCGTTTGGATCAAGTTTTTGGATTCCTAGGAATAGATTTTCAATTCCTTTCCCATGGGAAAGGAATTCAACATTCCCATACCCTTGTTTGGTTAGGTTGGGAATAGGTAGTTCAAAATTTTAAAAAAATTTATTTTCATGTTTGGTTCACACATGGATAGGAATATTAATTTATTTAGTTTTACTTTAATACCCCTTCACTAATTTCATGATGATTCACATGTTTGGTATGAGAGTTGAAAATTTGAAAATAAAGCGAGGGTATAACCGTCCAAACAAAAGTCAAACATCATTCCTAGGAAAGCAAATCTATTCCCAAGGGGGCTTGGGAATAGCTTTTCCACATCCATGGGAATAGCTTTCCCACTTAACCCCCTCCTATTCCCTCCTCATTTCCAATCCTAAACTTACCAATCATGGGTAAGAAATTCAAATCCCATTCCCAAGCCTCAAAAACTTGAACCAAACGCCCCCTAACAGAACATGTGGACCCTACTAAAAAAAAATTTCCCCAGAAAAATAGAGAGAGAGAGAGAGATGGAGAAATTTTCAATAATTTATCCAACTACCCCCTCAAAAAGCTAACATAAAATATGATTTGAAGAAAGCAAGGACTAAATAGTATTTACATTTTTATTTCACAAACAAACAAAATTTTATTTTTCACTTTTTTTCCTCTACATTTTAGTCATCCAAATAAGTAAAGCTAACTTGACTGCACATTTATTTTACTCTACTTCATCTTTCTTCCTTTCAAAATTTTCTTTGGCTTTCAAAATTTTTTTTTCCAAGGGTGTGTTTGGTAGGAGGAAAAAGTGGAAGGAAGGAAAATAGAGGAGAAAAAAGTGAAGGAAAAGATTTATTTTCTCTTATTTGGTATGGAAGAAAAATAGGAAGGAAGAAAAAGTTGAGGGATTACTTTTCCCTCATAACCTAAGAAATCCAATCCACAAAAAAGTGGGAGAAAAAGTGGAAGAAAAAGTGGAGACTTGTATTAATTAACAATTATACCCCCATATGAATGTATTATTTAAAAATTATTTATCAAGTCAAACGGTAAATAAGTGTTTTTAGTTGAGGGTAGAATTGGTAAACTCTATATTTTTTACTTTCTTTCCTTTCACATTTTCTTTCATACCAAACAAAGTAAAATGCATCTCTTATCTTTTTCATGCTTGCTACCAACACAAAGGAAAAAAAAATGATCTATCCTTACCATATGAAAGAAAATATATCCTTATCTTTTTTTTTCTTTCCACTTTTTTATCCTTTCTACAAACACAGCCTTAATGTCAAGCCGACCCAAGCGTGAAAACCAATCCGTCAAGAAATCAGTCGTTTAAAACATTTCCACGAGTTTAGTTTATATATGACTCGTGTAAGGAAAAGCAAAGAAAAAAGGTAGGGTTTTGGCCAAAGTAGGAAGGATCCCACAATGGGAAAGGATATGGGGACGCGGATTGCACGATGCATTTGTATATGGTAAAGGAGATAGGGACTACAATCGAATACGCCAAAGTACAACTTTTCCGCCATCCCACTTGGATCCTATTTTTTTATTTTATTCATTTTTGATTTCATAAATTTATATAAAATGTGCTACAATTTTCAGATATTATGAACTAATTATCATTTTTGTCCCTTCTATAATTTTGTATAAAAATGTTGGTAGTTTTGCCTTGATTGAGTGCTGGAAATTGTTATGTTCTAATGTCAACAAATCATAACCTAACACAAGTTGGATGCTGAAAAATGTTAGGCTTAGTGTCAACAATCATAGCCCAACACAATTTACGACAAATTTGCACTTAGATATCATGTATTATTCAAATTTGACACTTTTAATTCCTATTTTTTTGACAACTTAATATTCTAAACTTTTTATTTTATTACTTGAACTATTATTGGTTTTGTACTTAAAACTAATGCAAGTAGAAAAATCTTAATCCTTTAATCTTACTTTATTATGATATTTTTTATTATTAAAAAACTTAATTAAATAATATTTTGTTTTTAATAATCAACTTCTAGCCTCTTTTCCATTATCACCCTATATCCTATCCATTCCACCCGTCCACAGTTCGTCGACGTTGATACACTCTCTCCCCGTCTCTTTGATCGTCTGCTCTCATCGTGATTATAACCTCTTGACCCTCCTCCAATAAAGCCCCTGTTCACTCACTACTCCCTCAAACTGTGACTATGATAACCATCAACCTTTCCATGACAGTTTGAGTGACGTAAAGATGATGGAGTATCGACAATGATTGTGGTGGAGGGACATAGAGCTAGTTAGATTTTATTTTAAAATTGAATATCAATTTTACTGAAATAATTTTTACATTACTTTAGGGGCAAACATGTCCATGACCGTGACAAAACCAAGCGAATAGATAATTTGCCAAAGTTTGGAAAGTTAAGGATATTAATTTTGTGAAAAGAGACAATATAATTTAGGATATTAATTTGTCAAACTTTGATTAATTTAGGATATTTAAGTGTAAATAAGTCCAAATTTATCATCGGTGGGAGAGCTGTCCCATTTAGAAGAAAGTGTTCAATCAATAGACGCCTCTTTGCTTATGAAAAGAAAGAAAATAGTGTGGGCTTACAATACTCAACCTCCACCCAATATAAACATCCCTCTCGTGTGTTCAAACCCCATAACCATTGCCATTGCCATATCACTGATCAAAATCCTGATAGAGATGAAGATACAATGTGATGTTTGCAGCGCCGAGGAGGCCTCGGTCTTCTGCTGCGCCGACGAGGGCGCGCTCTGCGGCTCCTGCGACCGCAGGGTCCACGGCGCGAACAAGCTGGCCAGCAGGCACCCCCGCCTCTCCTTGCTGCACCCAGACTCCCATGCTCCTACTCCATGTGACATATGCCAGGTTTAGTTGCTACTATATATACGAAAAATTATTGGGTGTGCCAGACGCAATGCATCCTTTCTCTCCATAACTGTTAGATTGCATGCATGCACACATCTCCATAGTCATCTAACGGTTATACAAAAAGATGCACTGTGTCCGGCACATCCAGTACACGTAAGACTACTAATTACCAAAATAAATACATAATTTGAATCTAACCGACATATAATACTGTGACATTCGTGTCTGCAGGACAAAAGACGACTGTTGTTTTGCCAGGAGGATCGAGCAATACTGTGCAGGGATTGTGATTGTTCCATCCACAACGCAAACCAGCCGCTTAGTGCGAAGCACAGCAGGTTCCTGCTCACCGGGGCCAGGCTGCAGTCTTCGTCCCCGCCACCGGCGACGGAGGCAGAGGCAGAGGCGGCCACTGGAACATCCAGCAGCAACCATGTAGATGTGGTCGAGGCCAAGCTGGAGGATCAGGAAGCTCTCTGCACTATCAGCAACACTAACAACAGTGGCAGCAGCATATCGGAGTATCTGATCAAGACGCTGCCCGGCTGGCACGTCGAGGACTTCCTGTTCGACGACGACGCAACCGCCAACTCCACCGCGGTGGCAGCGGCGGCCGAGAACTCTTCCTACCATGATCAGGTCTCCTAGCTAGCTAGCTACCTGCAACTCTATATATGTAACAATATCTTGAGTTGTGAACTTAATTAACCAGGTACGTATACACAACAATTGTAGGTGGATGTGGACACACTAAACGTATGTCAGCGTTCTTCCGGCATGCTGGGATGCTTCGGCTACGGGTTTGCTGACAAGGAGGCGAGCCGCAGCTGGCAGAAGAGGAAGCGGGGGAGCAAAGATGCTTTGATGGTACCTAGATCATTATCAGAGAGATTGCAATAGCCAGCAAGAGACATAGGACTAATGCACTCTCGTAGTTTCGTTCTAGGCCAAGTTTGTTTCGCAGAATCAGAGCCTTGAAAATGAAAAGTCATTCATCAATTGTGTTTGGAGGCCAAAGAAAAGGAAAAGAAAAGAAAAATGGTTTCCAAAGAAAAAAAAGAAATAGAAGAGCGATGGTTCCCCCACCAATCCAAATTTACTCTCCCCCAATTTTCTACATTAATTATAAAAATTTAGGACTATACCATTCATGTTCATAGATGTATTATGATTATATTTCGCGCGTTTTCAAATACTAGAAAAAATTGATTGGAACTACAATTTTCCATGCTCATGAAAAGTAGAAAGAATTCGTTCCATTTCCTTTCCTTTATGCGGAGGAAACGAGGCCCTAGTTGTGACACAGTTTCTAGGATGAAATGGAATGGAAATAGGCTTGTGTAAGACCCATATTTTTGTTTTATTTTAATTAAGAGAATTGTAATTGCCAAGGAGCTATTTACAATATCCAAGGATTTTCAATATAGATTACCAATACTATCCTCAATTTATTACAATTTTTAAAAATAAAATTTATTGTTTCCCTTATGAATGAAGGTTAATTTTGATAATCCACCTTAAAAGTTCTTGGATGTTGTAAAAGTCTCCTTGGCAATTGCAACTCCCTTAATTAATATGTAACTTAGGTCCAATCCTGAACCCAATGACTCAAATCCGTTCAACCCACGCATCCCTTTTCCTCGTGTCCCGCGCGATCATCCCCCCCAATCCGGCTCTGAAATCTCACGTAGAGATAAACACTCAGAAACTCATCTCCTTCACAGAAACTTCCCAACTCTCCCATTTCTCAATTCATCATATCTTCTTCCCCGCTCCTCCGTTCTCGAAACGCCCATCCCCGCACTCCCCGCGACATCTCGATCGCATCGACACCACTCTCGCCACATTTTCGCGCGGCGACTTGCCGTTGTCACGCAGGCGTCGGACCGGCGCAGCCTCCGCGCGGCACCCGCATTGTTCCGTACGGCCCGCGCCGCTGTCCCGCGGTGCCCCGTCGCTGTCCCGCGGTGCCCCGCCGCTGTCCCGCGGCGCCCCGCCGCTGTCCTGCTCGTCGCCCGACTTCCCGTGTGCGATTCTGTGCCGTCCGCGTGCACGTGTCCATGCCGTATCCGCGTGCGTTCCGAGTCCGAGGCATCCCCTCGATGCTCCGTCACAGCCATTGATAAACCCTGCAACCCTCTGTAGTTTAACAAAACCCATTTCTGTTCCTGGAAAAGCTATTTTAATTGGTTTAAATTAATTCCTAATTAGTTCGGTAATAATTGTTAGTATTAGTTAGGTGTTAGCATTAGTTGATAGATTAATGGTTAGTTTTCGACTACGTAAAATTGTGATTATGTCGTAGTAGGATTACTTTAACCAAAGTTTCATTATTATTCATTAATTTATAATTTAGTAGCAAAAGCTTATATTATAGGTAGAACCTTATATAATTACGTTTTAAGTAAAAAGCATATTTTAGTTTTTTTTAATCGTTATTTTATGGAAAATGTCGTATTAACGTTAATTTCAACAATTATAGTATTTTTGCCATAATTGTTGTGATTTGGATAAATCCAAATATGGATGCTCTTATCCATACCCACAACAACCTCTATCTCATTCCCTCTATATATGTTATCAATGAGCTACGTACAGTTTTCTGGCTACCAATTCCTTCTTCTTCTTTCTTATTTTTACAATACGTTATCAGCACAGGCTCTAACCAAAGAGTTCGAGGACAAAGTTTGAGGACGAAGATCAGAAAATTGGATTGAACAATCCAACCAGGTTCATAGATTATTTTTTATAAAAAGTTTGTGCTATGATCTAAACTCGAAAACTAATACCGAAAATCATTTCTTTATTGATCTCTTATATGCATGTGATAATATAATAAATTTAGCATATACAAATTCCATATAAATACCATATAAAAGAATGATATTCTATGTAAAAATATCGGGTTAATTCGATGAACACAATGATCATGTTTATTCAATTGGCATTCTTTTAAATTATATACTTCTATTATTTAGAAACTTTGATCTTGTTGTCACGATCCGCACCCTAGAGTAAGGACACGAGAAGTGGGTACGTCCAGCCTAGCCGCAGTGTCAGCGGTAGAATGTTGTCCTAAGTCACAACATCTAACAATATAAGGTACCTGTACAGTATATACACTCCGAGTGGAGGTGATGTAAAACCCCTGAATTTTTGGAATTTTTTTATTTATTTAATTGCCTTAAATATGATTTTATGGAATTTATGAGAATTTTTAATTATTTTATTATTGTACAAAGATTTGTATTTATTATTAAATTGGTGTTTGTCAATATTTTTACAATTTTCTGGACTCGAATAAAGGGGTAGTATAAGTTTACTATATTGAAATTTTTTTATTATTTTTATTATGAAAAGTGAATTTTGTGATTAAATAATCATAATTATTATTAGATATTATTATTATTTGATTTTATGGCCAATTGAATTTTTATGCATATGTACCTATATTAAATAGACTAAATATATGAATAGATATATTACGATTTTTGTAGAATTATTTGGGTATATTATTATATATATATAATATAGATATATATATATATATATATATATATATATATATATATATGTTTATAATAGAAAAGGAAAAGGAAGAAAAAAGACAAGAAAAAGAAAAGAAAAAAGGAAAAGGAAAAAGACAAAAAAAAAGAAAAAAAAGTAATAATATCACGTGAACAGTGCCAACGTTGAGCCGAACCCCCCCCCCCCCCCCCCCCTCCCCCCCTCTTTTGGCTGAACGGTTCAGTAAGGAAAAAAAGAAGAAGGAAAATTTGGAGAACCAAATCTCCTTCAAATCAAAACCAAATCTTTCCGAATCTTCTCCTATGCAATCCTGTATCGATTCTCTTTCAGATTAAATCAAACCCATTCGAAATCCAAGTTTAAATCAATGAAAATTTGGAATTTAAACCCCACGTATATAAACCCACCCACTCGATGGAATTCATTAGAAACCTTAAAAATTTTCTTCCGTGAGCTTCGTGCGTCGACCTCGAGCCTCCCCCTAGTTGCTGCACACGCCCCCCACCATCCTGTTCGCTGCCGACGCTCGCCGGAGCTCAGCCGCGATCCCAGGACGACACAAAACAGGGAAACCCTGTTTTAAAACACTTCGAGGTACCTCTGTTCGCACCCACCTTTCTCTTTCAACACTTAGTCGTTTTAACTTCTGTTAAACCCCACGTAGAGCCTACATGACCATCTTCGAATCATAGCAATAGATTCGAGAAATAGATAACGGAGTTGCTCGAAAATTCGACCCGAAATAGACGAAAAACTGTCTCAAACGAGACAGAAATTCGATCCCAATGACCCAAGTTGGAAGCCGATTTTACACTAATCCAAGACAGATTTTCAAAATCTATTTGAAGGGTTTTATAGACTATATAACCAGGATTGAAAACCTACTGTTACTTTTATTTCTAATTGTTTAGGCAGTAAGAAAAGTTGATTCAAAAATCGAGAAAACCTTGTAAAAACTGTTTTGAAAATCATAAAATTAACCGATACGACGTGCGTTCCGTCAACCGGACGACGTGGTCGCGCACTGTACGCATCGAAAGGCGCGTATGGATATTGCCGACGTGTGGGAATTAATGGGGCTCGATTTTGTTGCGTGTGCGTGACGAAATCAGTGCGTATCCGTCAAGATACCCCCGTATCGACGTTTTGCAAACTTGACCATAACATTGTGCACGTTCGTCAAATCGAGACGAAACTTGTGCCAACATGTCCGAATTGAAATTTTGGTCCTGCATGCCAAGTTTGGTCCGATTTTGAGAAGGTTGATCGGAACGCCAAAATTGGCAGGCCCGCGACCCGATCCAACGGCGATTTTGTGCACGGCTCATCGGAATCCAAAATTGGACATACCGTTGCGTTCATCTCCTCAAACTGAATCCGTAGACATGTAGTTTGATGACTTTAGAGATCGTAGACTTTGGCACGCGTTTCGATGCAAAGCGGGTCCAACGGCGGACATCGTTTTGACCGAAATTACGATTTTGCCCCTGTTCCAGAATTAGACTTTTGGACAGGCGTTTCCTAGGTATATCTTCTTCACCGAGATCATTTTTGATATTTGTTTCAGTGTCTGGAGTCATATGTGATTTGTGAGCTTTGGTGCTGACACTTGTTACTCTTGGATTGCCCTTCTCGCACCGCAGACAAGTATACCTTGCTATGATTTCTGATTATGCATATTTATTTCAGTATGTTATTTATTTATTTTTTTTATTTGTTTAAACTGCGCGTCCAAGTCACACTTGGGTGCAAGTGACTATATTAGTCGTTCTTTTTGGTTTCTTTTCTTTATTTATGCATATCGACCTAGAGTTAAGAGACCTCATGTGTATGAAGTATTATATGCTTCATTGGCCCTGACACTTGTGTATCACGAGTCACGAGTCTCATATAGATCTCGAACGTACGTATCGACTGGCCATCGGTGCCACTACCAAATATATCGTTTTAGCGACGCCTAAAAACGTCGCTAAAACAACAAAATACGTCGCTAAATATAATTACCGACGTATTTACCGACGTTTAGGCCTTGTCGCTTTTTTCTTAGTCGCTGATCTTTGAAACGTCGCCGAACGTCGCAAGTACCGACAATCAGCGACGTATTGATACGTCGGTATTTTACCGACGTCTTCTGTCGTTTCGTCGGTACAGTAGCGACGTAGCTAAAGTCGCTACACGTCGGTCTCCGTCCTGGGATTATTACCGACGTTTTACCGACGGTTTTCGACGTATAGTATCTCCGACGTATCATGACGTCGGTAAACGTCGGTACTCTTGATCATTTTCTTTGCAGCTTTACTGTCGGTAAACGTCGCAAAGTACGTCGCAAGACGTCAATAATCGTCGGTAAACGTCGGTAGACTGGATATTTTTTGCAGCTTTACCGTCGGTAAACGTCACAAACTTGCGTCGGTAGACGCCGGTAATCGTCGGTAAACGTCGATAAATTTGCAAAAAAAAAAAAAAAAAAACACAGAATGTCCTTTTCTCCCTGCAGTTTAAAAAAATAACCATAAACACAGAATGTCCTTCAGGCAGAGTATCATATACATTAGCAGCTATTCAAAAGCTGCAGTGAATCCATAAATGGAAAACTCCATTCTGCTCTAATCATAAACTGTAATGTATCATATCTAGCATGCTTCAACATCCCAAAATATGCAAGAACATACCCACAGAGAACCGACAAATATCTAAGTCACAAACGTATGATGATACAACCAAATAACCAAAGTCTACACACAACCAACAAATGAATAGGATCCAACAAATAGGATCCAAACATCCAAGTCTAAACAACCAACAAATATCCAAGTCACAAACATACGATGATACAAACACAAACAAACAGTCACAATGATCAAACAAACACAAACAAATAGTCCTAACTAGGACTACTACTGATCTGGTGCAGGAGGGGCACCGCCCTGACGAAGGCGTAAAAACTCCTCATACTCCGCAAGTGAAATCGATACGATGGAGCGCCAGTCGGTGGAGTCGGTGTCGAAGAAGAAGGCGGTAGAGGCGGCGGAGTCGACGACGATGAAGGCGCACCCAGAGTACAGCATGCTCAACGCTGTAAGTCGCTGGTTGTATGAATCCATGATAGATAACATTCTACCACTGCTCTGGACCATCGAATCCTGCGCCAATCTCACCCTCTCGGCCATGGTCACCTGTCCTGTCTGCAACTCCGTCACCGTGCGCTCTAACCCTCCAACGGCGCGCTCTGTCCTCTCAGTCGTCTCCCTGAGGTCCATAATGCCGCGGTCGAGCGCATCCAATCGTGCTAGCAGCGCAGGATCGTCCGTAGGATGCTGAGACTGCTGCTCGATCTGTCGTAGCAGGTCGTCACGGAGACTCCATCATCTGGTGGACTCGGCAGACTCCTGGGACGGCTGTGGACCATGCACACTAGCAGGAGAGTCCTAGAGGACTGGGTCGCAACTAGGGCGCCATAGGATCCCGTACCGTAGTACGTACCCCTACGGAGGCCACCAGCGGCGGTCATCCACAGCTCGTCCTCCGACGGAGCTTGAGTGGGCTGCGAGGAAGTACCGGCCTCTCCTGCATCAGGTGCACTAGCAGCCGCCCGTTCCCGCAGCCTCTTATACTCGGCCTAGAAAGTATGGATAGTACTCTATGATTTCTAATTTCTAATTAATGTACTTATTTTTACTAACTTCATGAATATTTATTTGCATCATATTTACTAAGTTATATTAAAATGGACACGAAGTATTAAATTAAGATAACGTATTGTAATACTTACATAGGTCTGCTCGGCCCTCTCGTCAATAAGGACTCCGCCCTTCCGATGGGTGGCCAGAAAGACGGTCACCATGTCGGCGTTACCGACCTTCCTTACCTGTAATTAAATATATTATCTTAGTAATAATTTATCGGATTTGCATTAAATAATATTTCTAAAAGAGAAAGACATACCAGACGACGGAAATGTTCCGTCATCGGAATCGACCCACCGCACCACTTCGAGGCATGTTGCCTAGCCGCCTTAGCCTTCTCCGACTTCTCCTTGTACCTTGGCTCGTTGAATCGAGCCTTCATCGCATTCCACTGATCGGGGGTGATCCAACCTTGGATCGGCTTTCCGCACGATCACGATCCTTCTGATCGTTGATAGAGTCGCGGATCAGCTTGGCAGCGACGGAAGGAAACATCCCCTCGATCTGCTCGGCCCGGTGCGGCGGATAGTAAAACATATCCTAGAACAGTACGAAACCAAATATTTATCAGTTATATATAATGCATAAATTAATGATTCATGTTAAAACAAATCTATTTTAACCTTGAAGCGCGTAAACCAGAAGTTCTTCCTTTCGTCTGGAGCATCAGAGTAGTTAATCCAGGGACCACCATAATTATGCCTCACATATCGCCTAGGCGTCTCTGTACCCCTGAAGGACGATATCTATACATACATATTATATTCATGAAAAAGTTAATTTATGATAAAAACAGAAAGAAAGAAAATAATAAACCAAAATACTACTTTGTACCGTCGGCCCAGATCTCCGTCCTCCCCTCCTCCGAGGTGCGCACGCATCATCTTCATGATGCTGGTCGGCCGTCGGCGCATCCTCCTCGGCCATCTGCTCATCCGTCTCCATCGTCGTATCAACATCAGGAACGCTAGACGGGGGCCCTCAACAGGTCTGGAACTACTCGTCCCAGGAGATATGCCACGTGACGTCGTCCCAACCGGCCCACTACTGTCCGATATGGAGGAGTAATCGGCGACGAGGATCCAGAGCCGGTACCATAGGAGGTACCGAAGGCAAACTCCGTCCCCTAGCAGTACCTGTAGGAAGTACCGGATGATCCCGACCTCCTCGTGGCCCTCGCAAATGTCCGCGACGACCTGCCATACCTGATAACAGCATATGATAGTACAAGATATAATAGAGACTAGAAATATGACAGTACAACAAATAATAGAGACTAGAAATATGACAGTACAACAAATAATAGACTAGAAATAGACAGTACAACAAAGATAATAACCAAGGTAACATATGATGATACATTCTACAATAAACATCTAAGTCCAGATAATATCTCTCTCAATCATCTTCAGAATAATATCTTGTTCGTCTTCCTCGACCTCATCTTCCTCTTCCTCCTCATCTTCACTTTCGTCTTCACCTTCGTCGGCTTCGCCTTCCTCTTGGATAATTCTACATCTTCTACATTATGTGTCGTGTAATGCGTAACTTCCGTGGAGTCCACATCGACAATATTGGTTACAGGAGGTAGCTCGTCCTCCTGGTAAGCTTTTTCATCACATCAAAAGTATCTCTAGCTTTAGTCTTGCATACTGCCCACCAGTCAGACTTCGTTGCTCCCCGTCTCGGATAAGCTGTAAAATACACGAGCTGAGCCTGAGTTGCTAGGACAAACGGTTCGTAGCCTTGATATCTACGCTTGTAGTTTATATCCACAAGACCATGCTTGTCAATTTTCCAGCCTTGATTTTCAATCGGATCGAACCATTCACACTTGAACACACGATATTTGCAGGTTCTCTGCCATAATTATATGACAACTCCACAATCTCTCGCAAGATGCCAAAAAAATCATTTCCTGGATCGACGTCTTTGTAGTTCGAAGACTTGATACACAAACAACTGTTCTTCGTGGAATCAAGATCCAGGAAGCTGTCTCTGATCGGAGCATTTGTCGACTTGAACCGAAAGCCATTGACACAATAACTTGGCCATGTTTTAACAAAAGTAATTGGTCCCTTGGCAAGAGTTCTAATTAATTCAATCTCGGGTGAAATTAGACGATCGACCTGAATATCAAAGAAGAGATAATAAGTTATTTATTGCGCAGTTGCATTAGAAGAGGCCAGTAAATATTACCGAACTGCTTACATATTCGCTCAACCAAGAAGGAAAATGACGTCTCATTTCTTGTTCTAATGCTTCGTCTGTTAGTAGGGTCTAACCAGCCTCAACTCATCATTATATGTGCTGGAAAACACGAAGCATTAGAACGATTAGTACAATAATATTAGCTTATACTATTACATTGAGATGACGTAAACTCATCATTCCTTACTTACCCTTCTAGCTTCTCCACTTCATCCTCGTCGCAATTGAGTAATACATACAACTGAGCAGCCCTTAGCTCTTCGTCATTCAATATCTCTTCTTCATTTTTCCCGAAGGCTTTCCGGACGCATTGATACTTTCAGTATTCCATCATTAAATTCTTGATATCCGTCGTCGTTTCTCGGAGCCCTCGTTCTATTCGTAGCAACATGAGGTTTGAAATAGGAGGAGCAGAAATTTGTAATCTCCTCGAGAATATAGGCTTCACAAATAGAACCCTCGACCCGAGCCTTATTTTTTACCTTTCTTTTTAGGTGATTCAAATGTCGCTCGAACGGGTACTCCATCGATATTCGACGGGTCCACCAACACGTGCCTCGTAGGAAAGATGAATCGGCAAATGCTCCATAGAGTCGAAGAATCCAGGAGGAACACCCTCTCTAGCTTGCACAGTGTTACCGCAATGTCCTTCTCTTGCTTTTCTAGACGATCAACGAGCAATTTCTTAGAACAAAGGTCCCTGAAGAATATGCTAAGCTCCGTCAATGGATCCCAAACTGCCTGCGGTAAGAATTCCGAAATGCAATCGGAATTAACCGCTCCATGAATACGTGACAATCATGGCTCTTCATACCTGTCAGTTTGTTCTCCTTGAGGTCGACGCATCTTCTCAAGTTTGAAACATACCCATCTGGAAATTTCAGACCTTGAATCCACCTACAAAGCCTCACTTTATCCTCCTTCTCCAGTGAGAAATTGCCTTAGGCTGCTTCAACTTTCCATTCCCGTCCTCTATCAAATGCAATGCAGGACGTCTACATATTTCTTTCAAGTCCAATCTAGCCTTAGGATTGTCTTTCGTCTTCCCCTTTACGTCCATTACAGTATTAATTATGTTGTCAAACACATTCTTCTCAATATGCATGACATCAAGGTTATGTCTAATCAGATTGGTGCTCCAGTATGGCAGATCCCAGAATATACTCCTCTTCGTCCAGTTATGAGTGCGACCAAATCCGTCACACTTGTAGCCCGTAGCAGGCTGCTCAATAGCACTTGGTAAATCTCTAACCTCCTCCCATATCGTGGCTCCGCACCACCTTGTCGGTGGATCACCCTTCTCCACAACGCCAGCACGAAAAGCATTCTTGTTCCTCCGGTACGGATGATCCTTCGGCAGGAATCGTCGATGACAATCGAAGAAGCACGGTTTGCCTCCGTGTTTCAAACGGAAAGCCTTAGTGTCGTCCATGCAACACGGACATGAAAGACGACCATGCGTGCTCCATCCAGATAACATTCCATAGGCCGGAAAGTCGTTGATGGTCCACATAAGTGCTGCCCGCATCTGGAAATTTTGTTTTCTAGATACATCGTACGTGTTGGAACCTACTTCCCACAGCTGATTCAACTCATCAATCAATGGTTGTAAATAAACATCAATGTTCCTTTTCGGATTGTTCGGACCTGGGATAATAACGGTGAGGAACATATATGGAGTCTTCATGCACATCCAAGGCGGTAGATTATACGGGTGACGATCACAGGCCAACACGAATACTGGGATCCTGAAAGTCCGAATGGGGTAAAACCGTCAGAGCAGAGACCCAATCTAACATTACGCGGATCAGAAGCAAAATCTGGATACTCTCGATCAAAGTGCTTCCATGCTTCTCCATCAATGGGTGATCCAACACTCCTTCGGTATTTCCCGCTTATGCCAACTCATGTTTTCTGCAGTTTCCTTCACCATAAACAACCGCTGCAAACGCGGCGTCAACGGCAAGTAGTGCATCGAAGAGGTAGGCTTCCTGGTACCGACAGACTTTCCTCTACCACAGGCCTTGTAGCGATCGACACCACAAACTGCAGGCGTCTTCATCCTTGTCGTCTTTGTAGTACAACATGCACCCGTTGCGACAGGCATCGATTTTTTCATATCCCATCCAGAGCGATCTAACCATCCTCTTAGACCGGTAAAAGTCTTTAGGCAACTTCGCACCCTCAGGCAATATTTCTATAAGCAACTCCATAATACGGTTGTAGCAATCTTGCGACATGTTAAAATCGGACTTGATGCTCAACAATCTTGTAACCCCTCCAACGGTGAATGATCCTCACAACCAGGATATAATGGAGTCCTTGCATTCTCCAGCAACTCCATGAACTGTGCAGCATCGGGGTTCGGTGCCTCCTCAGGTGCATCATGATCATCCGGATCGAAACTAGGCCCGGCCGCGTCAAAAACCATGTTCACCAACCCATCGTCGTAAGGAGTGTTGTTGTGGACATCAACATAAGGCTCGTACTCCGATGCTAAAGACACAAGTTCTCCGTGCTCGCTCCACTGATAGTAATTCGGCGTGAAACCCTTCGAGTACAAATGATACGTGACATCCACTTCTGGATGATATTTCAAGTTACGACATCTCACACACGGACACTTAATTTTGGTACCGTCCATGTACTGAGGGAACGCCTTGGCAAACTGCAGGAACTGGTGTACACCCTCTATGAATTCATCCCGCACACCGCACATGTCATCAGGATGACGGTTGTACATCCAAGTACGATTCCGCAGATAGTAATTCAGCTCCATAATTCTGTAAGATAGATACATCAAGGTAGTGAATGATATGCAAGTGTCAAAGCTTTTCCGATGGATTGCATTTATCTTTTCATCCATTCATTCATGCATTGCATTTATCTTTTCAGTTTTGCATATCATTACCTACTATTATACATGCATACTTTATATACATCAGGTAGTAATACTAGTTGATGTTCTGAAAAGGAGAGTGCGATGTCTAGTAGAGGATTCTTTTTTTTGAGGAGCTGTCATATCATGGAAGTCAATATAAAATAAAAGAAGTATACATGCAATTCTATATGATTCCTAGGCCAATCAAGGTCAAAGTCAACTATTGGTCAACTCGATCAACAATCTAGTAAAATGAATGAATATTAAGGCAGTTTATTTCGTAAGTAGTAATTCATATCCATATCCAATTGAGGATAATTCTGTAAGATAGATAGATGCACATTGCAGTCAGTGAATGAATATTAAGGCAGTTTAGATATGGGTGCGCAATTTAGATAGAGGTCAGTAGAGAGCGACAGTTTAGAGAAAACTGAGATTATTGGTGAGGTATAATTGTACTTGTAGGAGTACACGACACCAACTGTCCAATATCGACCCTTTGGGTCTACAAGAGTTACTTCACTCAGTTTGTCAAGACAAGTAAAACTTTTTAAATTAATACCCAATATCGACCCTTTGGCCTGTGCTTGAGCAGTATCCTAACTCAAACTATCTATCCTAACTAATAAATTAATATCCTACTTTAACATCTACTAACTCTCATATTCCTTCTAACATAAACTAATATCCTAATCTTAACTAACCCTTTAACTGAAACTAATATCTAAATAATGCTAATCATGAACTAACACCCTAACCTGGAAGTCCACACTGCTTAAGCACAGGCCATAGGCCAAGTTTAAGGCAAAATGCAGGCAACTGCCTGTAGCTACAAGGCAAACCAAATGTTGACGGTATATATACCGTCAACATTTAAAAAGTTTACTTGTCTTGACAAACTGAGTGAAGTAACTCTTATAGGCCCAAAAGGTACTCTATACACTCTTACTTATACAAGCCTTTTGAGGCAATCAGCGTTATACTAGATTTCCGAAAAAAATCTATAACTCTGATAGGCCCAAAAGGCTTGGCATAAGTAAATTTAATTTCTAAAGAATGGCTCAAAACACTGTACCAATCATACCTATATTCTAAGATACTCTATATACTCTAGGTACTAGGACTGAACTAACTCTCTAACACTCTAATGATACTCACTCACATATACCCACTCTTACTTAGGAATACTAAGATCTGACACATACTGATAATCACACACACTAACACTCTCATTAAGGCAGAGTCATGGGAGAGGTCAAAATTATGGAAGAAAAGAAGAAGAAGATTCAGAAAGAGAATAGCAGGGAGTTTCTCTCCTCTAGACCCTCAATTTATAGGTACAGGCTAGAGCACTGTCAGCCATAGATGATGTTCTGATTTTCAAAAAATCGTCGGTGACACTTCAATTGAAAGCGATGAATCATGCTAGGTATCGTGAAGTATACCAATTCTTAACGTCGGTGACACTTCAATTGAAGTCGATGAATCATACGTCGGTGACACTTCAATTGAAACCAGAACTTACAAGTCTTAGTCTTGGGTTCTTAGTGACCATCTTTCTAGAGTTGTTACTTGGTCAAGAGGATCTTATTTTAATTATCCTATTTTTTGATGGGCTCATCTTTGGACTAATAGGATATGTTCCCAAATGTTGATCCTCAAAATCATGCTAGGTATCGTGAAGTATACCAATTCTTAACGTTGTTGTTATTATATTATTATATTATTATTATTATTATTATTATTATTATTATTATTATTATTCACATACGCACCGACACTCTAAACAGTTACTAACACTCGACCTGAAAACTACCCTAGTGGTGATCACCAAGTATGTTTTATTTTCTTGTAGTGGTGTTTGTGCTGTCGTGTGTTTCATGTCTGTGTGTGTGCATGTCGTGTATGTCGTATCGTGTCTGTGTCAGCACGTCAGGAGGAGGGAGTTAGGGTTAGGGTTTACCTGCGTTGGTCGGGGTCGGGTCGGGGTCGCCGGGGCTGGAGCAGCGGTGGATACGGGTTGGCGTCGGAGTCGGGTCGGTGTCGACGAGGATAATCAACGGTGGAGGGGGGACGCCGGAGAAACGGGGGTTGCCGCAGGGAAGGGGTAGCCGGAGGGAGGGGTCGCCGGAGGGAGGGGTCCCTGGAGAGGAGAGAAAAAGGGGGAGAGAAATTTGGGAAGCGGGAGATTGAAAATTTTAGGTGAAAGAAAATAAAAGATTGATCGGGTGGAACCCTATATGAAACATTTTAGCGACGTCCACAAAGGACGTCACTAAACGTCGCTATTCAATAAAAAACTGGCGACGTCCCTAATGTGGAGTCGCAAAATGTCGCTGAGTTAAACAAAACAGCGACGTTTTGTGACTAGACCGCGACATCAGCTTTCCAAAGCATAATGTGTGGCGCTAACGGTCGCTAAACGTCGCTGATAGTGACGTTCAGCGACGTTTTTATAAAACGTCGCTAAATCACAAATATTACCGACGTATATGACTTGCGTCGCTAAATTCACAAATATTACCGACGTATATTTCCAAAGCATAATGTGTGGCGCTAACGGTCGCTAAACGTATACGATTTTACACTAATCCAAGACAGATTTTCAAAATCTATTTGAAGGGTTTTATAGACTATATAACCAGGATTGAAAACCTACTGTTACTTTTATTTCTAATTGTTTAGGCAGTAAGAAAAGTTGATTCAAAAATCGAGAAAAACCTTGTAAAAACTGTTTTGAAAATCATAAAATTAACCGATACGACGTGCGTTCCGTCAAACCGGACGACGTGGTCGCGCACTGTACGCATCGAAAGGCGCGTATGGATATTGCCGACGTGTGGGAATTAATGGGGCTCGATTTTGTTGCGTGTGCGTGACGAAATCAGTGCGTATCCGTCAAGATACCCCCGTATCGACGTTTTGCAAACTTGACCATAACATTGTGCACGTTCGTCAATCGAGACGAAACTTGTGCCAACATGTCCGAATTGAAATTTTGGTCCTGCATGCCAAGTTTGGTCCGATTTTGAGAAGGTTGATCGGAACGCCAAAATTGGCAGGCCCGCGACCCGATCCAACGGGCGATTTTGTGCACGGCTCATCGGAATCCAAAATTGGACATACCGTTGCGTTCATCTCCTCAAACTGAATCCGTAGACATGTAGTTTGATGACTTTAGAGATCGTAGACTTTGGCACGCGTTTCGATGCAAAGCGGGTCCAACGGCGGACATCGTTTTGACCGAAATTACGATTTTGCCCCTGTTCCAGAATTAGACTTTTGGACAGGCGTTTCCTAGGTATATCTTCTTCACCGAGATCATTTTTGATATTTGTTTCAGTGTCTGGAGTCATATGATTTGTGAGCTTTGGTGCTGACACTTGTTACTCTTGGATTGCCCTTCTCGCACCGCAGACAAGTATACCTTGCTATGATTTCTGATTATGCATATTTATTTCAGTATGTTTATTTATTTATTTTTTTTATTTGTTTAAACTGCGCGTCCAAGTCACACTTGGGTGCAAGTGACTATATTAGTCGTTCTTTTTGGTTTCTTTTCTTTATTTATGCATATCGACCTAGAGTTAAGAGATGACCTCATGTGTATGAAGTATTATATGCTTCATTGGCCCTGACACTTGTGTATCACGAGTCACGAGTCTCATATAGATCTCGAACGTACGTATCGACTGGCCATCGGTGCGCACATGCCATACGATAGGCAATAACTGCTAATAGTTATGGTTGTCTAGAAGACTTAGCAGTTATTAGGAAATGTCGTGATGTGGATACAGCACGTGTAGTGCATGGGATGGGAGGAGACAGCTATTAGGCGTAGGGGCTTTCACTCGTTTACTTTTCTCTAGACGCCCTTAGTGACTCAGTCGAGTGTTAATGGGCCGTGCATTTACTTTCCTCTAGCTGCCATTAGTGACTCACCCAAGAGCTAGTGGCCGTGCATTTATTTTTCTCTAGATGCCCCTTAGCTCTCGCTCAAGTGCTAATGGGCCGTGCTTTTACTTTTCTCTAGACGCCACTAGTGCCTAGGTTGAAACGCTAACGCACCGGGTTTCTAGCTTCGGAAGGTCCCTTTGTGAAACGTTGTCTTCTAATTGCATTTTCACATAGACGGTTTGTTAGCCCAAGTTGTTGTTTATATTTTAGTTATTGTAGCATATTTTTCTGTATCTTGTTACGTCCCTTTGAGGACATGGTGATCTCTCCAGTATTAGACGAGCAGGACTATCCCGAGGAGTACGGTGCAGCATTGGATCCATCATACATCGGTGATGAGGCATCTCCTGCTCATACTTAGTTTTTATTTTTTATTATCTGCGACCATGTATGGACATCTTTTACATTTCCTTTCTTGCTATTTGAGGAGGTTGGACTCTATTTTATTTGAGACTATTTTCATAGCTGTTTGGTCTGGATATGTCCACCCCCCTATATTTTGACATCATCATTTATCTTATTAGTGGACTTTATTATATTCTCTGTGTTGTGCTATGGATGAAATTTAGTTATATTATTGTGGTTTATCATGTATTATTATTACAGCTTATGTACCAATACGGAGATTACCATATATTGGTGTATTCTTCGTATAAGTACAGCTGGCATGTCTACGTACTTAGTCCTACGTATATTGGGACTGGGGTGTTACATGTTTTTGTGGTAGCCCATGCAGGTCGAGATAAATTGTTTGGTTACTTTATCGTACCAAGCAAGCCTGCATATAGGAATAGAGTTTAGGAATCTCATCCATATGCTAAATCACCTTCTTTGATTTCAAATTTTGGATTCTCGTTTAACTGCTTGTCTTGCATCTAGCTTGATCTCGTCCTAACGTAATCTCTGTTTTCGTGCCAATAGGATGAATCTTCGTAGTGGTTGCTCTACTCCTCTCGCCATTCCTAATGGGAACACCACTGCTCAAGAAGGACCAGTGGGTCAGCCACCCCAGTCCCCTACCACTCCAGCACCATCCGGACTGTAGCCAGTGATGACACCACCCACTACTCAACAGCAAGCCCCGGAGCCCAAGTGGGACAGACAGGCCCCAAAAACCCTATATCTCAAGAAGAGTACCTGCCACCCCCGCCACCCTATCTACCTCAGTTTCCACCACAGATTCCACCCCCATATCCACCTCAATATCCACCTCCTTATCCACCATCATATCCACCACAGCCTCCTCCACAGCATCCGCCATCATATCCACCCCAGTATCCTCCGCAGTATCCGCCCCAATACCCTCCACACTACCGCCATCCATATCCTTCATATCCCCCGCCGTACGGACCACAGTTTTGCCTTAGATGCCATACATGCTTCCGCAGCAGCCCATGCCTCAGGCTAGCGGGACTACTACCGACCAGATCCTCCAGAGCTTAGTACAGGCTCAGATGCAGCAGAGTGAGACTATTAGAAGGAGTTTAGAGACAGCACTGACCCGAGCACCCCAAGCCTCTGTGGGTACTATCGAAGGGTTCTGCAACATAAATCCTCCACACTTCAAGGGCACCGAAGACGTCATAGGGATTACCAATTGGCTGGTTAAGACAGAAAATCTCCTGAAGGCTTCAGAGTTATCCACAGATCTATGGATGACGGTAGTGAAGTTACAGCTGGAAGGAAACGCTTATGATTGGTGGACCGCAGAGGAAAGACGACTAGGACTTGATCAAACATGGGAGGAGTTCAAAGAGCTATTCAATAAGAAGTATTTCTCCGACACTGCCAAGGATGCACTTTATGACCAGTTCCTACACTTAGAGCAAGGAAGCATGACAGTTGATGAATATGATGCCGAGTTCAGTCGGTTGAGTCGTTTTAGTCCCGGATTAGTTTCGACGGAGTTGGAGAAGGCCAAGAGGTTTCATAGAGGCTTGAGCATAGAGCTGCAGAGATACACTAGTTCGGAGTCGCGAGTTTCGCAGGCAGCCGTCTTGGCAGAGGCTAGGACTCA
Organism: Iris pallida; assembly: GCA_029216955.1. Taxonomy (NCBI): domain Eukaryota; kingdom Viridiplantae; phylum Streptophyta; class Magnoliopsida; order Asparagales; family Iridaceae; genus Iris; species Iris pallida. The sequence goes on along the minus strand of JANAVB010001660.1, from coordinate 21,957 downwards.
GGAGGCAATAAGCAAAAAGGAACAAAGTCGACGATCAACAACCACAGTTGGACCAGTTAAAGATGCTCAAGCAGGACCAGTGAGGCGACCCCTAGCACACCAACAACATCAACCACAGAGTGCAGGACCATATCAGGTGCAGAAGAAGGTCATATGCCACTATTGTGGCAAGATGGGTCATGTTCAGAGAGATTGCCGACGACGTCTAGGGCATTGCTTATCTTGTGGTTCTAGTCAGCATCATGCCAAAGATTGTCCACGGCTGAGAGCCAGTGTAATGCAACAGACGCCAAGGCCAGTAGCAATTGAATATCCAAGGGGCAACCAAAACATGGGTCAGACGTTCAACATGATAGCGACAGGGCCACCAAATCAAGGAGCCATAGAGACATGTATGACGTCTTAGTTAAATTTACAATTGCATGATCATGATCATAGAATGACTTAGAAATTTTATGATATAAACCTTGTTAGAGATAGAAACATGAGGGTATCCTATATAGTAGTAATCACACCAGTAACCCTTGTCAGTACCATAGATAGTTCCACTTCCTCGGTTCGTATGTCATCGTAGTGCCCGGCTGAAATAGAGCAGTGCGAGGACGACATACACAACCGTATATCTCTTTTACACGAAAATCGTAACACGACCTTCGCGTCCTATTCCTTCTCCATCTTGCTCTTCGTTTCCCTCATCGTGCGTTATTTCTAATTTCGATGACGAAATTCTTATAAGTTGGGTAGGATGTAAAACTCCTGAATTTTTGGAATTTTTTATTTATTTAATTGCCTTAAATATGATTTTATGGAATTTATGAGAATTTTTAATTATTTTATTATTGTACAAAGATTTGTATTTGATTATTAAATTGGTGTTTGTCAATATTTTTATAATTTTCTGGACTCGAATAAAGGGGTAGTATAAGTTTACTATATTGGAAATTTTTATTATTTTATTATTATGAAAAGTGATTTTTGTGATTAAATAATCATAATTATTATTAGATATTATTATTATTTGATTTTATGGCCAATTGAATTTTATGCTTATGTACCTATATTAAATAGACTAAATATATGAATAGATAATATTAGAATTTTTGTAGAATTATTTGGGTATATATATATATATATATATTTTTTTTATATATATATATATTATATATATTATATATATATATATTATATATATATTATATATAAGATATTTATGTTTATAATAGAAAAGGAAAAGGAAGAAAAAAGACAAAAGAAAAGAGAAAGAAAAAGGAAAAGGAAAAGACAAAAAAAAGAGAAGAAAAAAAGTAATAATAACGCGGCACTGTTCACGTGAATAGTGCCAACGTTGAGCCGAACCCCCCCCCCCCCACTTTTGGCTGAACGGTTCAGTAAGGAAAAAAAAAAAAAAGAAATTTGGAGAACCAAATCTCCTTCAAATTAAAACCAAATCTTTCCGAATCTTCTCCTATGCAATCCTGTATCGATTCTCTTTCAGATTAAATCAAACCCATTTGAAATCCAAGTTTAAATCAATGAAAATTTGGAATTTAAACCCTACGTATATAAACCCACCCACTCGATGGAATTCATTAGAAAACCCTAAAAAATTTCTTCCGTGCGCTTCGTGCGTCGACCTCGAGCCTCCCCCTAGTTGCTGCACATGCCCCCCACCATCCTGTTCGCTGCCGACGCTCGCCGGAGCTCAGCCGTGACCCCAGGCCGACAGCAAAACAGGGAAACCCTGTTTTAAAACACTTCGAGGTACCTCTGTTCGCACCCACCTTTCTCTTTCAATACTCAGTCGTTTTAACTTCTGTTAAACCCCACGTAGAGCCTACATGACCATCTTCGAATCATAGCAATAGATTCGAGAAATAGATAACCGAGTTGCTCGAAAATTTGACCCGAAATAGACGAAAAACTGTCTCAAACGAGACAGAAATTCGATCCCAATGACCCAAGTTGGAAGCCGATTTTACACCAATCCAAGGCAGATTTTCAAAATCTATTTGAAGGGTTTTATAGATATATACCAGGATTGAAAACCTACTGTTACTTTTATTTCTAATTTTTTAGGCAGTAAGAAAAGTTGATTCAAAAATCGAGAAAAACCTTGTAAAAACTGTTTTGAAAATCATAAAATTAACCGATACGACGTACGTCCCGTCAAACCGGACGACGTGGTCGCGCGCTGTACGCATCGAAAGGCGCGTATGGATATTGCCGACGTGTGGAAATTGACGGGGCTTGATTTCGTTGCGTGTGCGCGACAAAATCAGTGCGTATCCGTCAAGATACTCCCGTATCGACGCTTTGCAAACTTGACGAAACTTGCGCGAACGGGTCCAAATCGAGATGAAACTTGCGTCAAATCGAGACGAAACTTGCGCCAACGGGTCCAAATTGAAATTCTGGTCCTACATGCCATGTTTGGTCCGATTCTGAGAAGGTTGATCGGAATGCCAAAATTGGCGGGCCCGCGACCCGATCCAACGGGCGATTTTGTGCATGGCTCATCAGAATCCAAAATTGGACATACCGTTGGGTTCTCTCCTCAAACTGAATCCGTAGACATGTAGTTTAACAACTTTAGAGATCATAGACTTTGGCACGCGTTTCGGTGCAAAGCGGGTCCAACGGCGGACATTGTTTTGATCGAAATTACGATTTTGCCCCTGTTCCAGAATTGGACTTTTGGATAGGCGTTTCCTAGGTATATCTTCTTCACCGAGATCATTTTTGATATTTGTTTTAGTGTCTGGTGTCATATGTGATTTGTGAGCTTTGGTGCTGACACTTGTTACTCTTGGATTGCCTTTCTCGCACCGCAGGCAAGTATACCTTGCTATGATTTCTGATTATGCATATTTATTTAGTATGTTTATTTATTTATTTTTTTTTCATTTGTTTAAACTGTGCGTCCAAGTCACACTTGGGTGCAAGTGACTATATTAGTCGTTCTTTTTGGTTTCTTTTCTTTATTTATGCATATCGACCAAGAGTTAAGAGACGACCTCATGTGTATAAGTATTTTATGCTTCATTGGCCCCGATACTTGTGTATCACGAGTCACGAATCTCATATAGATCTCGGACGTACGTATCGACTGGCCATCGGTGCACACATGCCGTGCGATAGGCAATAACTGCTAATAGTTATGGTTGTCTAGAAGACTTAGCAGTTATTAGAAAATGTCGTGATGTGGATACAGCACGTGTAGTGTATGGGATGGGAGGAGACAGCTATTAGGCGTAGGAGATTTCACTCGTTTACTTTTCTCTAGACGCCCTTAGTGACTCAGTCGAGTGCTAATGGGCCGTGCATTTACTTTCCTCTAGGTGCCGTTAGTGACTCACCCAAGAGCTAGTGGCCGTGCATTTATTTTTCTCTAGATGCCCCTAAGCTCTCGCTCGAGTGCTAATGGGCCGTACATTTACTTTTCTCTAGATGCCACTAGTGCCTTGGTTGAAACGCTAACGCACCGTGTTTCTAGCTTCGGAAGGTCCCTGTGTGGAACGTTGTCTTCTAATTGCATTTTCACATAGACGGTTAGGGAGCCCAGTTGTTGTTTATATTTCAGTTATTGTAGCATGTTTTTCTGTATCTTGTTACGTCCCTCTGAGGACCTGGTGATCTCTCCAGGATTAGACGAGCAAGACTATCCCGAGGAGTACGGTGCAGCATTGGATCCATCATACATCGGTGACGAGGCATCTCCTGCTCATACTTAGTTTTTATTTTTATTATCTGCGACCATGTAGTGGACATCTTTTATATTTCCTTTCTTGCTATTTGAGGAGGTTGGACTCCATTTTATTTGAGACTATTTTCATAGCTGTTTGGTGTGGGTATGTCCACCCAGCTATATTTTGACATCATCATTTATCTTATTAGTGGACTTTATTATAATCTCTGTGTTGTACTGTGGATGAGATTTAGTTATATTATTGTGGCTTATCATATTATTATTACAGCTTATGTACCAATACGGAGATTACCACATATTGGTGTATTCTTCGTATAAGTACAGCTGGCATGTCTACGTACTTAGTCCTACGTATATTGGGACTGGGGCGTTACAGGTGACAATATAGAATACAGTCTCAGTCACAACTAAGGCAGAAATAGTATGATATCATAAATATAAAAATCTCAAAGAAAGATACAAACAGAAGTAAAGTTTAAGTGTCTAACGACACAACATCACAACATCCAGAAAATAATACAAATCTGAAGTCAATACAAATGACATAAGAAATAAGATAAAGCCTAGCTAATCTAGTCTAAGCATATGGATGACGTCCTCAGCTAGAACTGGATCCTCCTGTGGGTCCAACTCACAGGTGTCGTCTAGATGGGCTGCATAGTAGGTTGGACAGAAGTCCTCGGTATCATCTGTAATATTTTCAACAGGTCCAGTCAGGATGGGAGTGAGCACAGTACATCTCATGCAGTTCATATCATGGCAGGAAATATAAAACAAGCAATAGAGTAAGATACATGAAACGCTGTAAGAAGATGTACATAAAAATGAGAGATATTTGATAACTAGAAATATATATATATATATATGATAAGTAAAAACTGTAAGTGACTCATGATTTAGAGTACGAGATGGCCCGTAACTGGCTTGGGTTGAACATGATATACATGAGTGAACATAAGGGACACCAGCCAAGAAGGCTGTATTGTACATGATAACACACGAAAAGTAACAGAGTGAACGTGATACCATTTATGCTCACCCCTACCCACAATCAATACACAAGGATCCAATCAAGTTACGTTACGAACATGATATTTTGGTTACACACGAAGCACATGAGAAAACATAAACGTACACGAGAGCACATAAAAGTACATGAGCGTACATAAAAGAACATGAGAGAACATGAGTGTACATGAATAACGCAAGAGCAAAAAATACATGATGTACATGAAACACACGACATGAAGTATCCCATGCGTCCGCTAAGGGGGATAACATCCCAAGAAGAGATCCATATAGTACCAATCTGTGATAACAAGTGTCAGCAACAAGTAAAGTAATCTAGAGCAAGAATATAAGTCGTGACAAGTATGAAACGATCAGAGAATGTACTCGCATGCGATCTGAACGTCTGTGAGAATACACTGTCTGAAACGAGGTATCTGAGTCCTATTTAGAGCAACACAAGTCATGATGTATATAAGGGGATTATAATCTGAAGAGTACAATGCATCTACATGTTTTCTGGGTCAATCTAGGTCAAAGTCAACTCTGGTCAACTATGGTCAACCTTTAGTCAAATTTATAGTCAACCAAGTCAATTTTGGTTTAGTTGGTCAACTCTAGGTTATTGGGACTATACCATGTTGATATTACCTATACTCAATGTCCAATTCCATATTTCTAAGGTTTCCTTCTTCCTATAATACAAGCTTAACCTATAACACTATTACCTACATTACCAATCCTCTAGATAAGCTGAATTTCTTACCTATTACCCTTTCCCTGCTTATTTCCTTACCTTGGATATTACTCATATCCTACCATGGGTACACAAGCTATAAACATCTAACTAGCATCCTTATTCATATATGAACACTTACTCAAATGTTGAAGCCTCAACCTATATGTATAAATGCATACCAATTCTTGTATGTTATAAACTCTACTCAACTTTAACACATGTGCTAAGGTTTAAATAATATATATATATATATATAATTATATATTATATATATATATATAATATATATCCTCAAAGCTCATCCACATATATATACAATAACTAGCCTAAATCCTTGGACATATATTAGTACACAAGCCCCCTATACTCAAGCCTATAGTGTATTACCTATATACAACACATAGTGTATCATATAGAACCAATCTAACTTATATAACTCATGTATACATACATATATAGGTATCACTATACAAGACTCTCCAAAACCCCAAACCTTAAACCTAGCTAAATGGCCTAACCATCATAGCTAACAAGGAGAATACTCTTTCCTGCTGCTAGTGCAGCAGGGTAAGTTGCTGCCTGCATTGCAGCAGTGCATTGCTGCTGCTAACCTCCTCTATCTCCCTCGTCTCAAACACACACATGCACAAAATCTGAATACCAGTTTACCTCTAACACTTTAGGATACATGAGTATCTATCTACCATATGTAATATCCTGATCTCAGTTTTTAGGTTTTCCCCAAATCCCGGGTTTTGTTTTAAGTTCAGTTAGGCATTCAACAAGGTCCCAGTTATTCATATTAGCTTAACACATCAAAATTCAGGTTTAATGTAAATGTGTGCGTGTGTGTGGATATATAAGTCAGTGTAAACACTGATTTCAAATCTCAGTTTTAGTTTTCAGGTTTATGTGTAAGAGGTTGATCTCAGGTTTATGAAGTACAGGTAGGCAACTCTAGAGGGGGGTGAATAGAATTTATAACAAAAATGATCAATTAAAAATTTAAACTCTCTTCACCAATAAATAATCAGAGTAAAAAAATACGAAAAAAAGTAGAGAGCAAGCACAGAACAACAAGATTTTTAACCTGGTTTCCCTCGTGGAGGACTAGTCCAGGCCTGAGAACTCTAGCTCAGGATTAAAATCCACTATTTATGAAATATGGTTACAACCACGTGCCTTTTCACAGAAGAGCACGCCAAACTTCTTTCAAAGATCGCTTTGGCGAGACTTGGACTTTTCCAAGTGATTTATAACTTCTTGTACTTCAAACTTCTAGCTGGATTGTGCCGAACAACTTAGAGGGTTGAGAAGTTTGAATGCTAAGTGGATGGAAAGGTAAGGCTCTTTAATATGTTGGCTATGTAAGAGAAGAAGAAGAGAAGATTGGATGGTTTCAAATGAGAGAAACCAAGGCCTATTTATAGGGTTCCGGGTAGGCAGAATTCGGCCAGAATTCTGTATGTAGAATTCAAATTTTCGGCCGTTGGACAACTAGCAATGATTAAGACCTAAAAATCAGTATTCTGTAATTTAGGGGGCAGAGTTCGGCCTGAACTCTGTGTGGAGGCAGAGTTCGGCCCGAACTCTGTCTCCTATGGACATAATGTTCTTTGTGGGCTATTTGATAAATGGGTTGATTGGGTTTTGGGCTAAGTAAACCTATAAAGCTATGTCTAGCCCAAAAGTTGCTCAGTATGACCCAACGTACATCATCCTATACTAAAAACAAATAAAATACAGACTCCAGTATACACAGAATAATAAATCTTCAAGCAGCTTTGATCTTGAACCACTGAGCTGAGTAGATTAAATTTGAGCTCGATGTGTCACATTGGACTATGACAAATATTTTTTGTTAATTTTCAAGATTAGGTTGACTGTGATCCTGTTTGGGTCAATAATCTTCCCCATTTTGATAACTGACAAAACATATTTGTATGTCCAATATTCATACCTAGATATATTATGGCTCTCCCGTACTTGATCAACTGTACTCCCCCGTAAACTGATATTTCCTGTAATAGGTACTCATCCAAATATACATATCCAAGTATCCACAGTTCATAGTACTAAGACAAATATCAATGGTTCTTCCCCTTTTGACAATCAGCAAAAATGGAGACAAAATATAGAAGTAATAAAAACTACCATCCACATAATGAAAGAGAACTTGCAAGTAGTAGTACTAACTAAGAGCAAACTGAGCCAAAGAGTCTAAAAACATAAGGACATAAGCAAAAAAACATAGTGCCAAAAAAAATAGTCATAATCAATGGCAGTATATAGCCATATCCATCAAGGAACATGTGAAGACCCCGCACCATCAGAACCGGTACGACCGGGATCCACAAATGCAGAAGTCGGATCAAGATAGCGACGAACCCAAGAATCGTCAATGCGATAACCGTCGCGAGACGGATTACGCATCATCGGAATCGGCATCGTCGGATGGGAGGCCATGGAGTAATGAATGTCGTGGATGGAGTTGCTGAGCGCATTCATCTGCAGAGTGGTGCGGTAGTCCATCTGCGTCCAGCGATCATCCATCTCAGCCCAACGCACGTCTTCCAAATGGAAGCGATCGCGAAGCATGGTCTGAAGAGAGTCCAATGTAGCAGTGGACTCGGGAGCAGGGGAATAGGGAGCCGCAAAGGGTGCAAGTGAGTCAGGCTCCTCAGCATCATCAGACTCAAAAGAGGCTACAGCAGCAATAGTTCTCCTTGCCTTGGTCAAAAAGGTCGGAGGGGCAAGGAATGACACTGATCCAATGGGACATGAAAGGCACAAAAAATCAAAGGAAGATACATGGTATAAACCAAAGATTTTGGTTTAGGCCTAGCACGAATCATCCAATCCATCATTGTGCGAGGAAAGTTGAAGGGGACGCAAAAGCAGAGAAAGAAAAGAGCAGTAATCTTAAAGTAAGTGACTTCATCTGTCGACCCAGGTTTTGGCAAGACCGAAGAGAATACAATACGTTGAAGTTCATAAAAATGATTATTGAGATGTTTAGCCATAACTTTTCGAGGAGAAGGATTTGGAGAACAAAGATCCCCCTTGAAACTTTCCAACGTGGTCTCGCCGGGGAAAACAAAGTCCCGGGCATCATCAAGCCGTTCCCAAGTGTTGGGGTCGGGCAAACCAAGAATGTCGGCTAACTCAAAATATTAAAAGATATGTCTATACCGGCGACACGTGAATAGATGCGTTCGCGGTCATAAGTCATGTTGCAATAAAACATTTGTATGGCATTCACATAGATCGGTTCACGAGTTGCAACAAGTTCATCAAGACATAAGTCACGAAAGTTAGGAAGAAAATCGGAAAAACCGTAAACTTAATCGGGTGTCCCGCAAAGACACTACGATGACGGAAGTCGGCGAACCATGCGTTAGACGCATCTAAAGATACAAAAATACGGTCATCGTATGTGTCGACATTGATGGGTGGAGGTGGATTAAAAAGGGTGGATCATGTGAGGAGAGGATGAGTAATTGGTTGTGGTGGTGGATTAGGTTGTGGATTTGGGTTATGATTAGTAGAGGATTCACCAATACTTCTCCTTGTTCTTTTACCCCTACCAAGCAACCTAGGTGCCATGAAAAAATTGAGATTGAAGAGGAAGAAAGAGATATACCTTAACAAAAGAAACATAAGATGGAGGAGAATAACTCCAAGAATGACGTCCATGAGTTTGGAGGGAGAATTCCCAAGGAATGGAGACTTTTAAGGTTAGGGTTTTAAAAGAAAAATGTGTGGAGATGTCGGAAGAAGACAATAGAGGGAGGAGAGAGGAAATCCTGAATATATGTCTCTTTGGTCGGCTGGTCGGGTAAAATAAGGACCATTGGATGAAAATTTGATCAACGGCTGAGAATGTCCCGAGGTTCTGGAAAAAGGAGGTCGAACTCGGCCCGAACTCTGTATGGGGGCAGAGTTCGGCCCGAGTTCTGGTCCCTTGGGCCAGAACTTCAAGCATGAAATTAAAGGCAAGAAAGGGTACTATGAATAAGTGGTCAAAGATATAAAAGCATGATTAAAAAATTTCAAATGAGGCAGGCTATAAATAAAATTAACCATATATAACTAAGGAGTTATGACATAAATCAATATGGTGAAGCTGCTATGGGGTAGCTGCAGGGGCCGGATCCCAGCAAGAGGTAGTCCGAAGACTAGTGCACCGTGTCGCTTAGGCATTTATGTCTTGTTGTCAGAAGGATCCTTTCGGCTTGTACCCATAGCAAAATCAGCATAGAGAATCGTGACATAATCGATAATTATGCAGGTCAATTTAATGTATAACTGTTTCATCTAAAATTCCTAATTCACGACAAAGAAAATTGAATCGCTCCTCGGATAATGGTTTTGTAAAGAAATCGGCCAACTGATGATCAGTGCCAATAAATTCTAAATTAATAGTGCCATTCTGTTGGTGATCACGCAAAAAGTGATAACGAATTTCAATGTGTTTCGTGCGTGAGTGACATATGGGGTTCTTAGTGAGATTTATAGCACTAGTATTTTCACAAAATATAGGAATGTGCATGAAAGATAAGTTATAGTCTTCAAGGGTTTTTTATCCACAGAATTTGTGCACAACAACGACCAGCTACGATATATTCAGCTTCTGTTGTAGATAGTGCGACAGAATTCTGCTTCTTGCTAAACCAAGAGAGAGCCTTTCCTAATAAATGACATGTGCCACTTGTACTTTTACGGCCGACTTTGTATCCGACGAAATCAGCATCAGAGTAACCATTGAGGTCAAATGATGTTGATTTGGGATACCATAGGCCCACTGTAACCGTACCCTTAAGGTATCGAAAGATACGCTTAACGACGGACATGTGTGATTCCTTAGGATTTGTTTGATATCTAGCACACAGGCAAACGCTAAACATAATATCAGGGCAATTGGCAGTTAAATAGAGTAGACTGCCTATCATACCTCGATACTTACGTTGATCGACAAGTTTGCCGCTTTCATCTGGTTCTAGTTTGGTTGTAGTAGCCATTGGAGTGCCGATTGGTTTGACATTGTCAAGGTCTAATTTCTTCAGCATGTCCTTTGTATATTTTGACTGAAAAATGAAAGTTCCATTTGATGTTTGTTTGACTTGCAGTCCAAGAAAGTAATTGAGCTCCCCATCATGCTCATCTCAAACTCGGTCTGTATACACTTAGTAAAAGCTTGACAGAGAGTTTCATCAGTAGAACCAAATATAATATTATCAACGTAAATTTGTACTAAGAGAATAGTGTCTTTGAAAGATTTTATAAGAGTGTAGTGTCAACTTTCCCTTTTCAAAAACCTTTTTCAAGCAAGAAATTGCTTAGCCGTTCATACCAAGCTCTAGGGGCTTGTTTGAGGCCATATAGCGCTTTCTTGAGTTTGAAAAATGGTCGAGAAATTTATGATTTTCAAAACCAGGGGTTGTTTTACAAAAACTTTCTCCTTAATAAATCCATTCAAGAAAACACTTTTCACATCCATTTGAAACAGTTTAAAGTTTTAAAAGTTAGCAAATGTGCAAAGCATTCGAATGGATTCAAGTCTTGCAACAGGAGCATACGTCTCATCGTAATCGATACCTTCCCCTTGGTTGTATCCTTGAGCTACTAGATGAGCTTTGTTGCGTGTAACTGAACCATCTTCATTTACTTTGTTGCGAAAAATCCATTTTATACCAATAATCGAATGATTAGCTGGCCTAGGAACGAGTTCCCAAACTTGGCTCCTCTCGAATTGGTTGAGTTCTTCTTGCATGGCAGAAATCCAAAACTCATCATTAAAAGCTTCTAAAACATTTTTAGGCTCAATTTGTGAAATGAAGGCAGTGCTAGCAATGGAGTCTCTTAGTGATGATCAAGTACTTACTCCGCGTGAAACCTCACCTATGACCAAGTTTTCTGGATGTGAAGGCTTGAAAGAAAATTTCTTTGGCAAGCTCTCCAGAGAATTGGTTTCAGTGGTAGTATTCATCAGAGTAGAAGTTGATCCTTCAACATCATCGTCAAGAGTAGCTGCTGCACTGTTATCCTCATCAAAAGTCACATTGGTAGACTCCTCCACAATTAATGAGCGTTTGTTGAACACTCTATATCCCTTGCTCTTGGCAGCATAGCCAAAAATATACCATCGTCAGCTTTGGCATCAAATTTGCCTAAGTTGTCTTTGGTGTTAAGGATAAAATATCGACAACCAAAAACTCTAAAATAAGAAATATTTGGAGTTCTTCCAAACCAAAGCTCATAGGGTATTTTCTTCGTAATAGGACGAATGAGCACCCTATTTAAAATGTGGCATGTTGCACAGCTTCAGCCCAAAAATATTTCGGAAGTAAAAATTTATTCAGCATGACTCTAGCCATATCGCCAAGAGTTCTATTCTTCCGCTCTACAACACCATTTTGTTGAGGAGTTCTAGGACAAGAAAACTCATGATCGAAACTATTTAAATTATAAAACTTTTCAAAATCAGTATTTTCGAATTTGCCTCCATGATCACTTCGAATTCGAGTAATTATATAGCCTTTTTCGTTTTGAACCTTTTTAGCAAAGATTTTGAAAACAGAAATGGCATCACTTTCGTTTGTAAGAAAAAAACCCAAGTAAATCTAGAAAAGTCATCTACTATAACAAAAGCGTAGAGTTTTTCACCAAGACTGGCTACTCTACTAGGGCCAAATAAATCTATATGAAGTAATTGTAAGGGTCTAGTAATACTTACAGTGTTTATGGAATGAAATAAGGACTTTGTTGCCTTATTCAACTCACATTCGGCACATACCGTGTCCTTTTTAATGTGATATCGGGCAAGCCTCTAACTAGCTTCTTAGTCGATAGTCTGGATATAGTATCCATATTAGCATGACTAAGACGCTGGTGCCACAGTAATCTCTCATCCTTGTGAACATATAGGCATCTTCATGCACTGTTAGTATCTCTAGATAGATAAAAAATGTAAATGTTATCCTTTCTTATCCCTTCAAAAGCGATGTCTCTCGTTGACCTATCATAAATAAAGTATTTATTTTGTCCAAAGTTAATATCATATCCATGATCAGCAAGGTGACTTATGCTGAACAGGTTATGCTTTAACTCGGTCACTAGGCAGACATCCTTTATTACAGGAGAAGGAGGATGACCAATAGTACCATTACCTATGATATACCCTTTTAGGTTGTTGCCGAAGGATACATACCCTTCTCTCTTCATCGATAGTGATGCGAAAAGATTTGTGTCTCCCGTCATATGTCGCGAGCATCCACTATCGAGAATCCACTTACTTTTAGTTGAGAAAGGAAGGTCCACCTATATCAAGAGTAGATGTGACCTTTGATACCCATGTTCTTAAGGGTCCTGAAAAGTTAGTTTTTGGCATCTATGCATATATATTCCTATCTACTAATCTCCTAACTCTACATTATGGTGAGATGTGTCCATGCAATCCACAATAGGTACAAATAGCATTCCTATTTATGTTAGGAGCATGTTGATAATGTCTATGTGTAGCATGATACGAGTGGTGTGGAGTAGCATGATAATGACTATATGTAGCAGCAGGATGATGATTATATCTATATGCAGTATGGTGGCGATTTTGTTTATGTACAACAGTGATGATTATATCTATGTGTAGCAGGGTGATTATGTGTCACATTAGAATAAAAGTTATGAGAATAATTTCTACGTGTATCTGGTTTGTTTGCTGTATGGAAGTGGGTGTACATGTAAGCATATTTGCGTGCTGCAGGTGGATGACGTGTTTGATATTTTGAGCAGTGTTGTGCTTTGTGTGTGTCTCATGTGATTGGGTTTGAGGTTGAGCAACCTGTTTTCCCAATCTAGTCTCTAATTTCTTAGAGGAAGCTGCAGTTCACTAGTCTTACCATTCAAACCATAAATCTTAGTAATAGAGATCTTGTGTCTATTCTTTTCATCAGCAAGCTCAGTGTTGAGCGTTGTGATCTCTTGTGTTTGCTTTTCAATACGTGCTTCGACATCATGTAGGCTTAATTTAAGCTTAGACACCTCATTTGTGACTTCTGTGGGTGAAGTGTCTCTAATATTATCAAGCAAAGAAGAGAGTTTTTGCATCTCGACTTCATAACTTTTGATCTTCTCCTTGGCATGTTTATATTTACTAATGACTTTCTTGTGGTCATTGAGTAAATCATTGAATGCATCGCCAAGTTCATCAAAAGTGAAATAATCGAGGGTTTCACTAGTTACCTTATCGGATGTTGCCATTAGACATACATTGGCGGTGTCTTGAGGAGAGTCCTTTTCTTCCTCTGAGTCACTAGCTTCACTTTTATGCCAAATGCTTGTGTTGGCATATTTTCTTGAGGAAGCCTTCTTGTATGGTTTCTCATATCGGTTGCTCTTCTTTGCGAATGGACAGTCTTTTCGAACGTGTCCAGTGTTCTTGCAGCCGTAGCATGTTGGCTCTTCTTCGTCATTTTCTTGTGGTTCCTTCTTTCTTCGATTGAAGCGAAGGAATTTATTGAAGTTGCGGACAAGGAGAGCTTGATCATCACCTTCCGAGTTGTCGTCATCCGTCTCTTCAGGATCAGCCCTTCGACGGTGAGCTTTAAGGACAATCTCCTTTGCCTTAGGAGCAGCCTCTTCGAAGTCTTTGAGGTCAAGCTCATGAGTCATCAGCTTTCCCATCAAGGTCTCCATGGACATTGTAGTGAGATCGTTTCCTTCTATGATGGCTGTCACCTTAGGGTTCCAAATCTTTGGTAGCCCCCTAAGTAGCTTGCGGATCTTCTCGTGATTTGTATATTGCTTGCCGAGAGAGGACAAGGGGTTGATGATGTCAAAGAATCTTGTAAACATTTGTGTGATCGTCTTATTTGGCTTCATCTTGAATGCCTTATATTCTTGAGTGAGACGATTTATTTTCGACTCCTTGACTTGGGTGGTTCCTTCATGCGTCACTTCTAGAAGTCTCCATACTTCGTGAGAGGTGGTGCATGTAGAGGCCCTGTTAAACTCATTCCTGTCTATAACACAAAATAAAGCATTAATAGCTCTCGCGTCTAGACTCGCCTGTTTCTTCTTCTTGTTAGAATATTTGTCGTGGGGTTTCTCAACGAGATCACCATTGACAACTATCCTGGTAAGCTTTTTGTAACCATGGGTAACAATAGTCCACAGGTCGAAGTCTAGCGACTTGAGATAAAAACTCATCCTTGTTTTCCAATAGGCGTAGTTGGTTCCATCAAATAGGGAAGGCCTATGAGTGGACTGCCCTTCACCGTGATTGAAAAACATGGGCTGAGTGGTTGTCATGGATCAGCTCTAGGATGTTAGTCCTTGATAAGAGAACAGAGCTCTGATACCAATTGAAGTACAGGTAGGCAACTCTAGAGGGGGGTGATAGAGTTTATAACAAAAGATCAATTAAAAATTTAAACTCTCTTCACCAAATAAATAATCAAAGTAAAAGAAATACGAAAATAAAGAGTAGAGGGCAAGCACAGTACATCAAGATTTTTAACCTGGTTTTCCTCATGGAGGACTAGTCCAGGCCTGAGAACTCTAGCTCAGGATTGAAATCCACTATTTGTAAAATAGGGTTACAACCACGTGCCTTTTCACAGAAGAGCACGCCAAACTTCTCTCAAAGATCGCTTTGGCGAAACTTGGACTTTTCTAAGTGATTTACAACTTCTTGCACTTCAAACTTCTAGCTGGATCGTACCAAGCAACTTGGACGGTTGTGAAGTTTGAATGCTAAGTGGATGGGAAGGTAAGGCTCTTTAATATGTAGACTATGTAAGAGAAGAAGAAGAGAAGATTGGATGCCTTCAAATGAGAGAAACCAAGGCCTATTTATAGGATTTCGGGTAGGCAGAATTCGGCCAGAATTCTGTATGTAGAATTCAAATTTTTAGCCGTTGGACAACTAGCAATGATCAAGACCTAAAAATTAGCATCCTGTAATTTAGGAGGCAGAGTTCGGCCCGAACTCTGTATAGAGGCAGAGTTCGGCCCGAACTCTGTCTCCTATGGACAGAATGTCCTTTGTGGGCTATTTGATAAATGGGTTGATTGGGTTTTGGGCTAAGTAAACCTATAAAGCTATGTCTAGTCCAAAGTTGCTCAGTATGACCCAACGTACATCATCCTATACTCAAAACAAATAAAAATACAGACTCCAGTATACACAGAATAATAAATCTTCAAGCAGCTTTGATCTTGAACCACTGAGCTGAGTAGATTGAATTTGAGCTCGATGTGTCACATTGGACTATGACAAATACTATTTTATTAATTTTTAAGATTAGGTTTACTGTGATCCTGTTTGGGTCAACAGTTTACATATTCATAACCCTTCAATACCCAAACTCAATTCACATATAACAATTTCAGTTAACAGTTAAACTAATTCTATTTTCAGTTTTAATTCAAATAAATCACAGTTCTCAGTTTTCTTTTTAAGTTCTCAGGTTCACAGTTTTTCCATATGTGTACACACCAAATTTCAATTCGAAATTCCTATGAAATCCTAAACAATAATTCTATAATATCCCAATATATCAGTCAATAATTAACATACCATTTCCATATTTAATCTTTTAGAACTCATTTAAACTCTGAAAAACCCCATCAGTGAACATGAGTATCAGTGAATATAGAGAAACCCCAAATTCGAATTCGAAAATACAATTTGCATCCAATTCGTGGTAGGTAAAGTGTCGTACACGTGTATATGTGTCATACGCATTGTCCTGTGTCCACACGAGAGGACACCGGGTGTCCAGACACTCGTGAACACCACAGACACACGCGCGCGCACCAGCGTCGTACAGCGAGTCCATGGACTCGTGCACTCGACACAGGCATGTGGAGCCACGTGGTCTTGCACACGTGTAGCCCACATGTAGGGCTACACGATCGACATCCTGTATCGTGTCCACGTGGTGATAAGACACGACACAAAGTGTGTGTCAGTGCGGATTATCCCGCGTGCACAGTACAGTGTAATATCAGTGCGATCATGTTTTTGTATTCGACACGACACGACGTGTCATGAAACTTTAGGAGTGACTTGTCAGTCACTGCCCCGACCTCCACACCAATTTTGGTGGTTCCAAATGGTCTGTGCAGTGAGCACGACACGTGTGGCAGCAGGACATGTATGCGATTGCTCGTGCAGTGAGCTCGTGTCCGTTTTGGACACGAACACGACTCGAATTCGTGCTCAATCAAATTGTTTAGTGATATACACGTAATAAAATAATTTTCTATTCAATTAGATTCTGAAATTAACACAATTTATTTCTCACAAATATTTCATCGAATACCTTGTTTAAATCAATGATACGTGTTCGATACGGGCACAAAATGGACACGAATTCCTACCAAACTTAGGCTACACCTAGGGGAATCCTAAATGAATGCATCTATAGAAAGAAACTGAAATTTAAATAGGTTTTAGGGCAATTACCTATCGAGGGTGAAACCTCAATGAAAAATAATAAGGGGAAGGTGTTCTTCTCCAATTTGAACGATCAATTCACTTCGAAACCTTGCTAGCTAACCTCCCTTAGCACCCTCTACTATTGGGGATGATGATGCAATGATTAGGATCAAATTGGACTCAATTTGGATTAAATGGGAGAAGTTTAGGGGAAAACAAATTAGGGCTTTTTCTAGGTATTAAAAAGAGGCAAGAAAACATAGGAGCATACTTATAGGGGGGGGGGCACTTGATGGCTGCCTTAAGATGGATTAGGGTTAGGTTTTAGGTCTAGATGAGTGGCTAGGAGTTGTCACCCAATTCTAGGCCTTCCTATTGGTTCAACTAGTCATAGGCTTCCTTTTTCACAAATATCCTAAGAGTATAAATATCCTACTATGAAATATCTAGATATTGATAATCATGTCATTACTAGGTTAACCTAATCAAGGTTCTAAACTCAAGGCTAATCTTGATTAGGCTAAGTTCCTAGGTCAAGTCTCAACTTAACAATTAGCATGTATTTAATTAATACAATTTACAATTTCACAAAATTGTCAAAATGACCAAAATACCCCTAGGCTAAAAAGTAGTAATATGATATTCTAATCACATGACTAGGCTCCCTTGGTCACGATTAGTCTCTAGGTTAGCAAGTCTAGGGTTACACTAGCTAACCATCATAATCACATTTCAATATTTTAAATTGTTTTAAATTGATTAAAAATCACCAAAAATTACAATATGAATTAAACATCATTATTAAATGATTATAATTATAAAATTTGAAAATTACCCTTATTTTAGAAAATTGGGTGTTATACTTGTGACCTAGCAAATGAAGTGATGTATTAAGAATTTGTATCGTAAATGAAAAAAATGTACTTATAGAGACCGATCTGTTCTGTTAGTAACAGTATTTAATAGTATTTAAATATGTTGCTAATCTTAGCTAGTTTCACATGGCATGCGGCAACTTTGGAGCTACAATTATTTGTTTCCATCACTTTAGTATGGATTTGTTGCATATAAGTATCTTAAATAAAAATATTTTGCATAAGTCCTAAATTTCTACAAAAATTCATCGATTTAGCAACGGCTATATCCGTCAATAATCCGTCGGTAAATGTAATTACGACGATAGTCGACGAATATTGGTTAAAAAGGTCATCGGGAAAAGCCTCGTCGCTAACTACAATCCGTTGGCAAGTTGTCGCCCAGCGATGAATTAGTGAGGACTGCCGTCAATCATACTTGTGCAGTTTGTGAAGACTCGCCGACGAATTACCGTCAAATCAAGTATTAAAAGAAGTAATGACGTATCACTTACCGACGGACATATCCGTCGCTATTTGGTCGGTAAATGCGTATCAGGAAGTTTCTGATACGTAAATTCCGTCGCCAATCAGTCGCGAATAGTCGCTAAGTTTGGAAAGACTCGCGACGGAATACCGACGCCATATCCGTCGACCCGTTTCTGCAAATTATTCATATTTCCAGAACATTGGCGACGGATAATCCATCGTTATTCCGTCGTGAGTCGTCGCTAGACCGTCGCCACTCGGTCGGTTTTATAGCGACAAATTATTTGTCGCCAATACCCGACGAAACATTGTGTGTTTTACTGACTACTAGCGACATCGTACCGACGTATTATCCGTCGACCCTATCCTGTAAATCTTTCATAATTCCAGAACCTTGGCGACGGATAACCCGTCGGCGTTTAGCGCGCATCCGTCGCTAACTAGGAGCGACGGCTATTCCATCAGTAATGGGTCTCCAGTCCTTCGGTAGCGGAGAATTTTTTGAAAAAAACCAACATAAAACTGGGCATTCCCAATATACACAATTCTAATATACAAAACACACAAATAATCCCAAGCATTCCCAATATACACAATTTCAATATACAAAATACAGAAATTGCAACACACAAATATCCCAAGAATTCAAATTGTTCACACAACAAAATAAATATTCAATATTTAAAACAAATATTCAATATTCAATAAAAAGGAAAATCGACTTTGGCCTCAGCAAAGACCGTAAGTCCGACGATGAATCCTCACAGCCAGGGATCATAGTTGCGTTGAGGCATGTACCATTCTATCAGCCACTTTGCATACGAAGACTCAATCTGGTTGAGGTCTTCTGTAGGGATATGAGTGTCAGTCCCGATGCTACTACTCTCTGACGGTGGTTCCTTCTTAACTTCAACCTTGGAAGTAATCTCTTTCCTGATGGTCATCGGTTCTTTCTTGACCTCGACCATTGGTAACACCTCCTCCTTAACAGTCACCGGCTCTTGTTTGACGAACGGAGACAGTATCTTTTCCTTCACGAGAGCCTCTGCTTTCGGCATGGGTATTACAACAGAGTCAAAAAAAAGTTAGCAACAGAGTCAAAGAAAAGTTGGCAAAAAAGATATAGAAGCCCAACATGAGCATCTGAGCCGCATCAAAATCTCTAGCGCATCACTGAAGTAGAAACTGCCTCATCACCGATGGGAGTCTCCACAACAGGAGTAGGAAGGATGCCTTTGCCTTCTGGGACAACAGGGAGATCCGAGGATGGTTTGGACTTAGGAATCCAAACTTTTCGTACCTTTCGTAATTTTTGAACATTGGAGCAGTGAGTACTACCCCCAGTCTTGAGCATTTCTTCGTAGGCAGTCTGGTCGAAGTGCACAACTAGAGTCTTCTTGGTCGATCCGACCAACGCATCATCATATTGAGCAATTGCCTTCTCGTCAGAGGAGAAGGTCGTCCCCAGCAGAGTCGCCATTTTGTTTCACTTAACAAAATGCCTAAAAATTGGCTTTTGAAAGAAAACTAGAAAAGTACAGAAAGTACAAATATTCTGGAAAGTATTGCTATGGAAGTCTGATCTAAAAACGATCACTTTGTTCCTTGGACCATACGATGATGATGAAGAAAACTGCTTGAAGAAGACAAACAATCGAAAGAACTAAGTCACCGGAAAGGTATCGAGCAACGGCACTGATGGCACAGTCGAATGCTTTCTTGCCTTGCTTCACCCTGTTCTTGAGAAAAAGTTGAAAAAATTCTTCTGGAAATATCACTCAGGAAAGATGAGTTTTTTCGGAATCTCTCTCCTCTGTTGATCTCTCCTGATGCTGTCCATGTAAAAAATAAGTCTATTTATAGACTTAACCCTTTGTGTGTAAAAGCAACAAAATTGGGTTTTTACGCTAGCAATTGTCATCCACGATGTAAATCACCCTCTACCCACGTTGACACGTGTCCCATGTCGAGTTGTGATCTCTACACATGGTGACACGTGTCCTACTATCTCAATAAAATAGGGAGAGCACGTACACACATTTCTCGAGAAGTGTGGCATGAAAGCCACGTGGGCAAACCACGTTCCCATGTAGCCAGAAACAATCGGGCGTAAAAATGACCCAAACTACACTTCCAGCGTAAAGTAGTAGACTAGGCGTAAAATAGCCCAAAAATAGACTTCTCGCGTAAAGTGGTGATAACATAGCCTTGAGCGTAAAAAGTAGCCCAAATAAACTTTACGCACACGTCAACTTTGAGCGTAAAAAGCTTAGATAGTATTCGTGCGTAAAAGAAGCCATCTTTTGAGCATAAAGTAACCCCGTCCACACACTAAACGGCAGTGTTGGTTTCTGTGTAAATCAAATCTCTTCGAATTCTGTGTTATACGCTGTCAGCAAATCATTATGTCAGAATCATCATGACTTACATTAAATGCATGATCTGACAGCCTGTCCCCAGCGTAAAGTAGCTCGCGTAAAGTAGCCCACGTAAAACAGCTCACATAGAGTAGCTCGCGTAGAGTAGCTTGTTGATTTTTTGACTTTGCGTAAAGCTCTATTCTTTTGACTTGGTCTATGAAGCACTTTTACGCTCCTACAAGACCCCCTTCAAAGTTTTTCAAATATTTTTAAAATTTGAAATACTTTGAACAGAAGCGTAAAATTTGGGATTTCACCAGTCAGCGTTGAGTTCGGGATATCCAACGGTCATCCGCATAAAAGTTAGGATATCCAACAGTCAATGTAAAATCTGGAAATTTGAACCGATTCGAAATTCTTTATAAATAGAGTTCAACTATTAGAGAGAGAACGTTACTTTGTCTTTTGAAATTTCGATCCTCACTCTTCTTCCTCCTTATACTTGCTTCAATCCGATGGCCCCCAAGAAGTCGTCCGCCGTCGGCAGCAAAGGCAAGAAGCCCGCCGTAGATTCATCTTCGACCGGCTGCGCAAAAACCCCCATCCAATCGTCCATGACACCTCAATCAAGCAACCCCGTCGTGGCTCCAGCAATGAAGGGTAAAATCCTACATTATTTCGGCTTTGAATTCGCCGGAGAAGAAGAAGAAAAACTCGAACCTTCAGATTTTACGCCCACGTCATACGTGTCAGCGTAGAGAAACTGAAGTAACAAAATACGCCCACGTTTATACGTGTGAGCGTAAAATTCAAAAATACGCCCACGTCTATACGTGCCAGCGTAAAATGTTGAAATACGCTCATGTCAATACATGCCAGCGTAAAATCTAAAATACGCTCACATAAACATGTGCCAGCGTAAAATTTCGTAAATGAAAGACTTTGTGTAAATTAAAGACTTTTTTACACTTTTAAAACTTTATCAACTTCAATAAGCGTAAAGTTTACATAATCAAAGTCTTTAAAACTTAGATTTCAAATTAGATTTTCACTAACTTGATTTTTTTTCTTTTGGCAGTGGACTTGCAAGCTCACCCACTCGCAGAAGTGTTTGGCTCTTCAGTTGGTATGGTGGGTTCGAATTATTTGGGGAACCTGTCTCATGTAGAGTTTCCCCAAGCGAATCCAGAGTACCCCGTAGAGAGAGCACAGTTGATAGCTGCCCAAGGGGATAGAATGCTCCTATCTATGATTAAAGGAGAACTGTTGACCTCACTGGATGGCCAACAATTTACAAAACCAGCTTTCTTGTTTAGGGATGCAATAGACTGCAAGTCGCAAACTCATCCCAAGAAGGA
>JANAVB010001659.1:0-33573 GCA_029216955.1 Iris pallida | reverse complement strand
ATTTAGCGACGTTTTTTATAACGTCACAAGATGTCATTATTAGCGACTGACAGCGACGTATTTAAACTACGTTTGCGTTTTAAAGAGCTCACGTCGCGTATAAGTCGGTAAACGTCGCTAATATTAGTGATATTAGGGACGTTTACCGACGTATTTATTACTTCATCGCTAATATCACTGATATTAGCGACGTTTACCGACGTTCTAATATGACGTCGATAAATTAAAAATATAAGTCAGGTTCGAGTTTTCATTCCCCCCATTATTTTTGCCCCCAAATTTCTTTCATCCTTCCCCCCCCCCTCGACCCCGATCCGGCGACCCCACCCCCCTCGGCCCCCGACCGACCGCCCTCGGCGACCCCCACCGACCTCGGCGACCCCCACCGACCTCGGCGACCCCCACCCCCTTGGCGACCCCTCTCCTCTCCCCAACCCAAACCATTCCCTCTCTCCCCAACCCTCCCCCTCCCCCCCATCAGCTCCCCGACCCCCTCCTTCGGTGACTGCCGCTCCCCGACCCCCTCCTCCGGAGACCGTCGACCCCCTCCTCCCCCTCGCCATCGTCGCGCCCGATCCCTCGTTCGAGCGTCCCTCCCCGCGCCAGAGCCAGCTCCAGCCACCTCCACCGCCGCTCTCCCTCGCCGTCGCCGCCCCCTCGCCGTCGCCCCTCCCCTCCTGCCATGGTTGATCCGATAAACCCTAACCCTAACCGTATTTTTAATGTTTTAATTAATAATCAAGTCATGTTCAGACTGCTCTAGCCCCTCTAGCCATTGGCAATGCCAAGGACCCAAACTAGCACCGTGGAATAGACTGGACAAACCAAAAGTCCCATTCCTACAATTTCTTGTGGCAACAACATGCCGATGATATGTCGTTCAGACAACATTTGGCCCAGTCACCAAGCAGAGTGACTTGGCTAGTTATGAGATTATATTTTAGGACACCTTATTATTGCTCATATTTGTCATATCTTTGTTACTTGTTTGGATTGAGATATAGGATGCTCTAGGACAAGAATATCGGATTATAGAGTTACCCCATTGTCTTTATAGCATGAACGTATTGCGAGATGATGCAGTCCATAGTGCGTAGCTAGTCGTATCATACCCAGCTCTCTAGTATTCTTGTTCAAGGACAACAATTGTTAGGAGGCTCGAAGAAGACAACAACTGTAGAGATGATGAGTTGAAGAGATGACGACCATGGAGAACTTTCCACCATCGGCAGACTAGAGGCGGTCGTCATCAATGGGCTTAAGGCAGTTGGCCAATGAATTCGTCATCGTCATCGCCCGCATGCCTCGACTGCATGACACCACATTACGTCGTCATTTCACCTCTATCGATTGCGACAAACATCGTCGAGCCTCAAATCTGTGAGCATTACCCCCCTCTTATGTCATCACCTCATCTTCTCCTCTCCTTCCTATCAAGAATTGGGAAAAAAGTTCAGGACATGAAGAAAGAGAGATTTAGGGATACAGAAGAGGTTAGTTAACGTCTTAGAAGGGTATCCTGACCAAGCAAGGGCAGGCTCAACATAGGTCCAGGGTGTGGCCTGCTCCTGAGTTTGTCCTATTATTTACCTTATTTACTTTACAATTTACAACCAAATGGTGGCCAGTCAGTAAACTATTGTGATTTATAATTAGGAGATCCCGAATCCTGAACGACACTTTGACACATGACACAACACTTTGACACACACACACACACTTTGACACATGACACAACACTGACGCGCACACACTATGACACCTATGTGCTCAAATTTTAGCTAAATTAGGGTATTCTAGATATAAGAAATAATATGCTAAATTACTACCCAAACTTTATTCTCATATTGATACATAATATTCACAAATACCCTAGTTACAGACATTACTATTGGTGTTATTGGACTCCTAGCTTAGCTTAGCCCATTAAGCCCTAACCCATGTCTTATACATAGTACATGATTATGCAGAGTAACTCCTCTAATATGACTCATGCAGAGTCACAGTCTTTCTACTGAAGCTAACTCATACAAATATCTATCTTCTTTCACAGTTTAGTTAGTCTACATCTAACAACAACTGTTTGGCCCTCCACATACTAATATGGTTGTCTGAAATAAATCCAACTACCTAATGTTGATTCACCACTTCATAAACCATTCCAAACATCATTCCTACTGTTAACATTAGTGCAACCTATCTAGGTGAGTACTCAATTGGAAACATTAAATGCTTACTCTCAGCTAAGGTTAACATCATTAATTTGACATGGAGAAGGATTCAGTTATGATACTTGACCATAGTGTCAGAGTCTTAATTGTAAAGGATCACTTGCTCGAACCTACCTCTATCCACTTCAATATCTGCAATCGAACATTCTAAACCAACTGATTTGCCAACATCTGATTCAATATGCATAGGACTATAAGTCCAAAAGTTCTTTTAGTAATACTCTATACTTGACTTATAAAGTTATGTTAGTATAAAGTTGACTCAGTTTAGCTTAGATACAATATAGCTAGATATAATATATAGACTAATATCCTAAAACTTGACTTATACAACTTAGAAATGGCTAGTTTGACCAAGTTCGACTAGTTTAGCTTAGAGTTGACTCGGTTGGACTATACATAATATATAGACTAATATCCTAAAACTTGACTTATACAACTCAGCCTTTAAGTGATATGCCGCCACGATCGCTGCACCGATGAAGGAGGGGGTCACTGAGGGGGAAGGGGGTCGCCGAGGGAGAGGAGCTCGTCGAGGGGGAAGAAGGCGGGAGAACGAAAATTTTGGGTAAAAAATGAAATCGATCGAGCAGCCAACCCTATATGAAATATTGTAGCGACGTCCTTATGTAGACACGGGTGATATGCCGTCGCGATAATCTCTGACCACCGCACGCACAAATACACGAAACAAAAGTTAGCAATGCGAAAAGAAGATGACCGATAATCTCTGACCATTTAATGTAAAATGTCATGTGTACATATACTGCGGAAAGTGTAGACCGCATGAACTGACAAACGAGAATTTGGGGATCAAAGTTGTAATAAGTAAAGTTGTGTTTTGGATATGTTCTATTCTTGTTAAGCTCTTTGTGCACAAAGCAAGATATAATGAATGCAGAACATCTCTCGAGTTTACGACTCTTGTATGCTCTATACTTGAGTTACGAACTTGATATTTGTTATGTATTCTCTATTTATAGCTTGCTTTGTGAACAAAGAGTTTGTAAGAGTTCTTTTTCCAAAGCACAATTTGACTTGTTCTAGCTTTGAGACCCTGATTTTCGTGCGTCATCAGTTCATGTCGGTCTTCACTTTCCCTAGTAACTTCCTCCAATTAACTCTATCCCTCGGTTGAGCTATTTCAAAGCTTTGACACTTGCATATCATTCACTACCTTGATGTATCTATCTTACAGAATTATGGAGTTGAATTACTATCTGCGGAATCGTTCGTGGATGTACAACCGATCCTGCTGACATGTACGGTGTGCGGGATAAATTCATAGAGGGTGTACACCAGTTCCTGCAGTTTGCCAAGGCGTTCGCTCAGTACATGGACGGTACCAAAATTAAGTGTCCGTGTGTGAGATGTCGCAACTTAAAATATCATCCAGAAGTGGATGTCACGTATCATTTATACTCGAAGGGTTTCACGCCGAATTACTATCAGTGGAGCGAGCACGGAGAACTTGTGTCTTTAGCATCGGAGTACGAGCCTTATGTGGATGTCCACAACAACGCTCCTTACGACGATGGGTTGGTAAACATGGTTTTTGATGCGGCCGGTCTAGTTTCGATCCGGATGATCATGATGCACCTGAGGAGGCACCGAACCCCGATGCTGCACAGTTCATGGAGTTGCTGGAGAATGCAAAGACTCCATTATATCCTGGTTGTGAGGATCATTCACCGTTGGAGGTGGTTACAAGATTGTTGAGCATCAAGTCCGATTTTAATATGTCGCAAGATTGCTACAACAGTCTTATGGAGTTGCTTATAGAAATATTGCCTGAGGGTGCGAAGTTGCCTAAAGACTTCTACCGGTCTAAGAGGATGGTTAGATCGCTCTGGATGGGATACAAAAAATTGATGCCTGTCGCAACGGGTGCATGTTGTACTACAAAGACGACAAGGATGAAGACGCCTGCAGATTTTATGGTGTCGATCGCTACAAGGCATGTGGTAGAGGAAAGTCTGTCGGTGCCAGGAAGCCTACCTCTTCGATGCACTACTTGCCGTTGACGTCGCGATTGCAGCGGTTGTTTATGGTGAAGAAAACTGCAGAAAATATGAGTTGGCATAAGCGGGAACATACCGAAGGAGTGTTGAATCACCCATCTGATGGAGAAGCATGGAAGCACTTTGATCGAGAGTATTCAGATTTTGCTTCTGATCTGCGTAATGTCAGATTGGGTCTCTGCTCCGACGGTTTTACCCCATTCGGACTTTCAGGATTCCAGTATTCGTGTTGGCCTGTGATCGTCACCCCGTACAATCTACCGTCTTGGATGTGCATGAAGACTCCGTATATGTTCCTCACCGTTATTATCCCAGGTCCGAACAATCGAAAGGAACATCGATGTGTATTTACAGCCATTGATTGATGAGTTGAATCATCTGTGGGAAGTAGGTTCCAACACGTACGATGTATCTAGAAAACAAAATTTCAGATGCGGGCAGCACTTATATGGACCATCAACGACTTTCCGGCCTATGGAATGTTATCTGGATGGAGCACGCATGGTCATCTTTCATGTCCGTATTGTATGGACAACACTAAGGCTTTCCGTTTGAAACACGGAGGCAAACCGTGCTTCTTCGATTGTCATCGACAATTCCTGCCGAAGGATCATCCGTACCGGAGGAACATGAATGCTTTTCATGCTGGCGTTGTGGAGAAGGCTAATCCCCCGCCAAGGTGGCCCGAATACACGATATGGAGAGGTAAAAGATTTACCAAGAGCTATTGAGCAGCCTGCTACGGGCTACAAGTGTGACGGATTTGGTCGTACTCATAACTGGACGAAGAGGAGTATATTCTAGGATCTTCCATATTGGAGCACCAATCTGATTAGACATAACCTTGATGTCATGCATATCGAGAAGAATGTGTTTGACAACATAATTAATACTGTAATGGACGTAAAGGGAAAGACGAAAGACAATCCAAAGGCTAGATTGGACTTGAAAAAAATATGTAGACGTCCTGTATTGCATTTGATAGAGGACGAGAATGGAAAGTTGAAGCAGCCTAAGGCAATTTTCTCACTGGAGAAGGAAGATAAAGTGAGGCTTTGTAGGTGGATTCAAGGTCTGAAATTTCCACATGGGTATGTTTCGAACTTGAGAAGATGCGTCGACCTCAAGGAGAACAAACTGACAGGTATGAAGAGCCATAATTGTCACGTATTCATGGAGCGGTTAATTCCGATTGTATTTCGGAAATTCTTACCGCATGCAGTTTGGGATCCATTGACGGAGCTTAGCATATTCTTCAGGGACCTTTGTTCTAAGAAATTGCTCGTTGATCGTCTAAAAAAGCAAGCGAAGGACATTGCGGTTACACTGTGCAAGCTAGAGAGGGTGTTGCCTCCTGGATTCTTCGACTCTATGGAGCATTTGCCGATTCATCTTTCCTACGAGGCACGTGTTGATGGACCCGTCGAATATCGATGGATGTACCCGTTCGAGCGACATTTGAATCACCTAAAAAGAAAGGTGAAAAATAAGGCTCGGGTCGAGGGTTCTATTTGTGAAGCCTATATTCTCGAGGAGATTACAAATTTCTGCTCCTCCTATTTCAAACCTCATGTTGCTACGAATAGAACGAGGGCTCTGAGAAACGACGACGGATATCAAGAATTTAATGATGGAATACTGAAAGTATTCAATGCGTCCGGAAAGCCTTCGGAAAAAATGAAGAAGAGATATTTGAATGACGAAGAGCTAAGGGCTGCTCAGTTGTATGTATTACTCAATTGCGACGAGGATGAAGTGGAGAAGCTAGAGGGGTAAGTAACTCAGGATGATGAGTTTACGTCATCTCAATGTAATAGTATAAGCTAATATTATTGTACTAATCGGCGGTTGCTTCGTTGTTTTCCAGCACATATAATGATGAGTTGAGGCTGGTTAGACCCTACCTAACACACGAAGCATTAGAACAAGAAATGAGACGTCATTTTCCTTCTTGGTTGAGCGAATATGTAAGTAGCTCGGTAATTACCGGCCTCTTCTAATGCAGCTGCGCAATAAATAACTTATTATCTCTTCTTTGATATTCAGGTCGATCGTCTAATTTCATCCGAGATTGAATTAATTAGAACTCTTGCCAAGGGACCAATTATTTTTGTTAAAATATGGCCAAGTTACTGTGTCAATGGCTTTCGGTTCAAGTCGACAAATGCTCCGATCAGCGACAGCTTCCTGGATCTTGATTACACGAAAAACAGTTGTTTGTGTATCAAGTCTTCGAACTACAAAGACGACGATCCAGGAAATGATTTCTTTGGCATCTTGCAAGAGATTGTGGAGTTGTCATATAATAATGGCAGAGAACCTGCAAAGATCGTGTTGTTCAAGTGTGAATGGTTCGATCCGATTGAAAATCAAGGTTAGAAAATTGACAAGCATGGTCTTGTGGATATAAACTACAAGCATAGATATCAAGGCTACGAACCGTTTGTCCTAGCAACTCAGGCTCAGCTCGTGTACTTCACAGCTTATCCGAGACGGAGAGCAACGAAGTCTGACTGGTGGGCAGTATGCAAGACTAAAGCTAGAGATACTTCTGATGTTGACGAAAAGCTTACCAGGAGGACGAGCCACCTCTTATAACCAATATTGTCGATGTGGACTCCACGGAAGTTACGCATTACACGACACATAATGTAGAAGATGTAGAATTATCCGAAGAGGAAGACGAAGCCGACGAAGACGAAGATGAAAGTGAAGATGAGGAGGAAGAGGAAGATGAGGTCGAGGAAGACGAACAAGATGATTATTCTGAAGATGATTGAGAGAGATATACTTATCTGAACTTAGATGTTTCTTCTAGAATATATTATCTGGACTTAGATGTTTATTGCAGAATGTATCATCATATGTTGTCTTGGTTATTATCTTATCTTTGTTGTACTTTCATATTTTTAGTCTCTATTATTTGTTGTATTATCATATGCTGTTATCAGGTATGGCAGGCCGTCGCGGATCGTTCCGAAAAGGAGGACGACGAGGTCATGATCCTCCGGTACTTCCTACAGGTACTGCTAGAGGACGGGGTTTTCCTTCGGTACCTCCTACTGGTACCGGCTCTGGATCCTCGTCGCCGATTACTCCTCCATAACGGACAGTAGCTGGGCCTGCTGGGACGACGTCACGTGGCATATCTCCTGGGACGAGTAGTTCCAGGCCTGTTGAGAGTGCTCGCCCATCTAGCGTTCTTGCTGCTGATACGACGATGGAGACGGATGAGCAGATGGCGGAGGCTGCGCCGACAGTCGAGGCGGCTGCGCCGACGGTCGACCAGCATCATGCAGATGATGCGCGCGCACCTCCGGAGGAGAGGAGGACGGAGATCTGGGCCGACGGTACAAAGTAGGTGTTTTGGTTTATAATTTTTTTTCTGTTTTTATCATAAATTAACTTTTTTCATGAATATAATATGTCTGTATAGATATCGTCCCCCAGAGGTACAGAGACGCCTAGGCCACATGCTGAGGCATAATTATGGTGGTCTCTGGATTAACTACTCTGATGCTCCAAACGAAAGGAAGAACTACTGGTTTACGCGCTTCAAGGTTAAAATAGATTTGCTTTTAATATGAATCATATAATTAATTCATATTATACATAACTGATAAATATTTGGTTTGCGCTCTTCTAGGATATGTTTTTCTATCCATCGTACCGGGCCGAGCTTATCGAGGGGATGTTTCCTGCCGTCATTGCCAAGCTGATCCGCGATGCTATTAATGATCAAAAGGATCGTGATCGTACCGGAAAGTCGATCCAAGGTTGGATCACCCCTGATCAGTGGAATGCGATGAAGGCTCGATTCGACGAGCCAAGGTACAAGGAGAAGTCGGAGAAGGCCAAGGCAGCTAGGCAATATGCCTCGAAGTGGTGCGGTGGGCCGATTCCGATGACGGAACATTTCTGTCGTCTGGTATGTCTTTCTCTTTTAGAAATATTATTTTAATGCAAATCCGATAAATTATTAATAAGATAATATATTTAATTACAGGTAAGGAAGGTCGGTAACGCCGACATGGTGACCGTCTTCCTGGCCACCCATCGGAAGGGCGAAGACCATATTGACGAGAGGGCCGAGCAGACCTATGTAAGTATTACAATACGTTATCTTAATTTAATACTTCGTGTCAATTTTAGTATAACTTAGTAAATATGATGCAAATAAATATTCATGTAGTTAGTAATAATAAGTACATTAATTAGAAATTAGAAATTATAGAGTACTATCCATACTTTCTAGGCCGAGTATCAGAGGCTGCGGGAACGGGCGGCTGCTAGTGCACCTAATGCAGGAGAGACCGGTACTTTCTCGCAGCCCACTCAAGCTCCGTCGACGGACGAGCTGTGGATGACCGCCGCTGGTGGACTCCGTAGGGGTAGGTACTACGGTACGGGATCCTATGGCGCCCTAGTTACGACCCAGTCCTCTAGGGAATCTTCTGCTAGTGTGCATGGTCCACAGCCGTCCCAGGAATCTGTCCGAGTCCACCAGATGATGGAGTCTCTCCGTGACGACCTGCTACGACGGATCGAGGAGCAGTCTCAGCACCCTACAGACGATCCTGCACTGCTAGCACGATTGGATGCGCTCGACCGCGACATTATGGACCTCATGGAGACGACTGAGAGGACAGAGCGCAGCGTTGGAGGGTTAGAGCGCATGGTGACGGAGCTGCAGACAGCACAGGTGACCATGACCGATAGGCTGAGATTGGTGATGGATTCGATGGTCCAGAGCAGTGATAGACTGTTATCTACCATGGATTCATACAACCAGCGACTTACAGCGTTGGAGCGTGCTGGTCCTCCGGGTGCGCCTTCATCGTCGTCGACTCCGCCGCCTCCACCGGCTTCTTCATCGACACCGACTCCACCGACGTCACTGCCTGCTCCATCGGTATCGATTTTACTTGAGGAGTATGAGTTTTTCTTATCCCTTCGTCGCGGCGGTGCCCCTCCTGCACTAGATCCCTAGTAGTCCTAGTTAGGACTGTTTATTTATGTTTGTTTCATCCTTTGTTGTGACTTGGATATTTGTTGGTTGTGTAGACTTGGATGTTTGGATCCTATTCTATTTGTTGGTTATGTGTAAACTTTGGTTATTTGGTTGTAGCGTTTGTTATTTGGTGTAGACTTGGTTATTTGGACATTCTGTATTTTATTTTTAAACTGCAGCATCGGAGAGAAAAGGACATTCTGTAGGGAGAAAGGTTGTGTGTAGACTTTGGTTATTTGGACATGGTTGTGTGTAGACTTGGTTATTTGGACATGGTTGTGTGTAGACTTTGTTATTTGTTGTGACTTGGATATCTGTTATACTTTATGGTTATCTTTTTAAACTGCAGGGAGAAAAGGACATTCTGTATTTTATTTTTTTGCAGATTTACCGACGTTTACCGACGTTTACCGGTGCAAACGTACGTCGGTAAACGTCGGTAAATCTGCAAAATTTTCCAGGGTACCGACGTCCTTATACGTCGGAGACCGTCGGTAAACGTCGGTGAATGTCGGTAATAATCCCAGAATTTTACCGACGTATAGCGACTTTCAACACGTCGTTAATCCACCGACGAAACGACGGTAGACGTCGGTAATAATCCCAGGATTTTACTGACGTGTAGCGACTTTCAACACGTCGCTAATCCACCGACGAAATGACGGTGGACGTCGGTAATATCCCAGGATATACCGACGTAATAATACGTCGGTGAACGTCGGTATTTGCGACGTTTGGCGACGTTTTAAAGATCAGCGACTTACGTTTCCGCGACAAGTCCAAAACGTCAGTAATTGCGTCGGTAAATATTTTTAGCGACGTAATTTGTCGTTTTAGCGACGTCTTTGGGCGTCGCTAAAACGACTTATTTTGGTAGTGTTTGCTTATAATTGAAACACAAAATTTCTAATTTTCTTCAATTTTTTCTCATAGAATCCTTCACAAGGATTCTGCGATGTAAGACTACGGCAGACAAGCTTGTGCTTGTGCTTGTGCTTGAGCCTTGACCCGAAGAGGAGACGAAAAGGTGAGATAGGGGTATCAATGTGAACCTGATATTTTAGCAAGCCTTTCATTTTGAGAATTGAAATATTTTATAACTTTTGTTTCTCATGATGTTGGCTTTATTATATTTTTTTTAGTTCCCTATGTTGTTAATAATTGAGGACAATATCTCTTTGCCCCCCGTCTTTTTAATGAGCGGTTCTATTGATATAGTTTATTTTTCGAAAGTTCCAAGTTATATTTGTTGGTGTTTTTGCCGGGACTAACAATATTTACATATAATCTACTTTGCACAGACTTGAAATTTTGCATCTTTTAAAAATTAGGATATATTGTTTGTATTAGATCTTCGGTCTTCCTTCGTAATCTCTCTATTTATGCACATTTTCATAGTAACTAAGTTTCAGTCAGCTTCTGTAGTATATTTAGCTCACTACGTGTTGTGAGTTATAATTGATCCCACGTTGGTATTGAATACTGATGAGCCGATGGCGCCGATTAGTCTTTTTCGTTTATCTTTGCACTTAAGATTTTACACTTAAAATTATACGTTGTTCCTAGTGTTGAATATATTTTCGTAATCTTTGCACTTAAAATTTCACAATGATTTGGTTTTCAAATTGAAATATTTTGTAACTTTTGTTCCTCTTATAACTTTTGTTCCTCCTGATTTTGACTTTTTTTTATGTTTCTTGAGTTTCTATTGTTGATAAATTAGGCAAACAAGCCCATGTATCTCAATCATAGTACCGAAAAAACGTAAACAAGAAATGTTAAATAATATACTGCGTCGGAGATATATATTTTTAAACTACAAAAGCATTATTGCTATTTACCAGGATATATTCCTGATGCAAAATTTTAGGTTAGTTGGCATGTATCAAGCCCCAGTCTAAGAGGGTTCATTTTGGTGTATTGTATCATGCAAAAACAAAATGATACTTTATTTCCAATATATCTTTTGAAGAATGGGCATCATTTTGTATTTCGTCCTGGGCATCAAAATGTTCCGGGCCGGCCCTGGCGGTGGCGGGAAGGGGGAGCGAGCGGCGGTAGTGGGGAAATGAGGGGGGAGGGTAGGGCGGCACCTTGCCCGGGGTGGGATGGGGAGGGGGGAAGGAGGGGTGGGGGAGTGTAATGACCTGCTCCGCCCTAGCGGAACACCGATTCAAACGGCAAGTGTAACGACTCAAACGAGCCGTCGACCCGAAGAGTTGGCATCGACCTGATGACGAATCGATGCAAGGCTTACTTTGGCCCGTCAAGAGGAATCCAGACTTAGACTTTCAAAGGCGCTCTCGGAGTATCGCTCCGCCGATGCGAACATCGCTAAAGGTGGGTGGCTCCGATGAACCCGTCTTTGCTTAGCCTAGACACCTAACAATACGGAAACTATTGCTAGAATCGC
This sequence comes from Iris pallida, assembly GCA_029216955.1. Lineage (NCBI taxonomy): Eukaryota > Viridiplantae > Streptophyta > Magnoliopsida > Asparagales > Iridaceae > Iris > Iris pallida. The sequence continues at coordinate 21,897 of JANAVB010001659.1, read as the reverse complement.
TAGACGATAACACCGCGCATGCTAATAAATGACTCAACGCACCTAGCTAAGGGAATAATCCCATCTTGTATTCTTGTATAGAATATGGAAAAGGACATAAAAAATGTGAGAACTCTCGCACCGTGCTCTATGCTCGTGCTACGGCACAAGATTACATTCAAGTTTTCTACGTGATCAACAATAAAACAATAAACGGTTTACAACAATGAAATGGAAGACTATCGACATAGTTGTTCCGAGTAGAGTATAGCAACATTGAAAGACTTCGGGACCGATGGGTCGCCAAGACGACTCCCGCACGGAGAGTTGCATAATGTATGAATGAATGGATGAACGAATAAGTGAATGAATGAATCAACAAATGAATGAATATATACGTGAAGAATGAATGAATGAACGAACAAGTGAAAGAAAGAAATGAAAGAGTGAATAAAAGATAAGGAAGGAAAGAATGGTTATCGACAGGTATGACGGGCATGTGCAACGGGGCTCGCTACCCGTGCTGCACGGACACCAACCTAGTCGATAACGCATTATGGCTCAGAGACAGCCTATGGCTTAAGACAGCCGTTATGTAAAATGATAAGTCAATACAAAATGGTCGTGGACAAACGGCACGGGCGATGGGGAGAATACCGTGGCCGTCATGAGAAAGGATTCCGCGGCACGATCGATGGGGGGGTATATCGTGGCCGGCCTAGGCGGAATCAGACATGGGGCTTACGGGCTGCTTTGAGTGGGGGCTTGGCCACTCAAGGAGACGTAAGGCCAGGCATTTCAAGAGACTATCAAGGTGTACCAGCCATCACGCTTCGATAGGTGAGAATGCGCAAGTGATATGTCCAAAATGGCTTGTGATGCCAGCGACCCGTGCATGTAGATTAAGTGGGCTATGCTGGTGGCAATCCACGTGCAAGTCCTTGCATTGAAACAAGTAGTCTAAGTTAACTAAATGAAGTGCCTCCTGAACATGCTTGAAATGTAACACTCTGAACATGCTTGAAATGTAACACTCTGAACATGCTTGAAATGTAATACTCTGAACATGCTTGAAATGTAACACACCAAATGATAAGAGTACTTTATGCAAGTGAGTTAGATAACGTGTCCACGACATGCTAGAACCTGAGGCAGGGACACGCCCTTAGCATTGAATGTTTACATGAATCACGTTAAGTTACTACATGTGAATTGTTGACTAACTTGGTTTACTTGGACAGGAAAGGCCGTACGTAAGTATGAGTAAGTCGTGCATGCATTTCTATGCAGACGCTTGAATTCGGCAACACGAGATAGGTTACGAAATATGCCATGAAACTGATCCTAAGACAAGATTAGAAAGACAATGAATGATAGACGGTGCACAAAAGTAAATAGAACGTGTTTGGTAATGATAGCATTGTGTGCGAGCTAGCCTCCCCACCAGTGCATAACAATGTACTGATAACCCCACAGTCTGCTTGCAGGATGCAGGAGACGTCATCGGGTGCGGAGCTTCCCTCGAACGTGCTAAGGCGCGGAGCTATCTCTGGAGCCTTGGAGCGTTGCAAGGAGCTGGAGCACCATATACAGGACATAATGTATCGGAACATCGCCATGAATCATTCCATCTTGTAAGCCACTTGGCACGCCTTTTATGTTTCAGAGAGAGAGTTTGAGAGACTTGTAAACTCGGCCTAGTGCCGCTTGTAAACTTCTTGAATATCAATAAAGAGTTTGAATTCGCTTCAATTTGTGTTCAATTACTTTCCGCTGCAAATAGGGATACTTTGTGCGACTCTGTAGCCTAGCTCAAATCGACCATTTCTGGGGCATTGCCTTGTACGGACGCAACCTAGGCCCGTGCGGTATCACGCCTTAGCGAGGACGATCGCTCCTACGGGAGCGGGGCGTGACAGATTGGTATCAGAGCCCGGCTTTACGTCCTTGGACTTTATTTCGATTTTCTCAGTTTTGAAAGCTCGTCGTTGAAAAAAAAGAAGTGTACGCTCTCTCTCATTGTGCCTTGGGATGTTCCATACAATAAGTCTAATATTTTCAAAAGCTCGTACAAGTACCCGGTTGAACGGGATCGATATGCGAAGGCCTTTGTGCCAAACCACGACGGACTTATGTCGAGAGAAAACTCAAATGCTAGAAGTTAGCAAACACAAAGCGTGCTTGAATAACCTTACGCTGACAATAGCGAACGAGTACACGAGACCAAGGTATAGTTCGAACGGGATGGTTATGCACGCAGCCTTTTGGCTAAGTTGTGCGGAGTATCGCGCACCTAGACCTTCTGGTGCAAACAAGTTGCGAGCGAGATCGATTATCGCTCGAACGAGAATAGGTGAGCGTGCAAACTCGAATTTGGTCCGCACGGGATAGTATGCACACGGCCTTTTGGCTAAGTTGTGTCACGTGTCGCGCACCTCGACTTTTTGGTGCAATCGAGTTGCGAGCGGTATCAAGTACCGCTCGATCAGGAACGAAGTTACACTTAGAGTGTACATCGATAGGAATGCTGTCAAACTAACGCTTAGGCGTGCACGGAAGATTGATATAGATTTTGAGGAATAGTGTGAATGACTTAGTGCGTCAATACGACGTGAGCGATTACGCTAGAGATTCGTCGAACTAATCTGAAATATGTCTTAGCAAATGATGCGAATGTGTTTGTGGATTAAATAGGATGGCTCGAATCTGAGTGGTGTATGTGATAGCTTCAAAGAAGGATAAGAGTGAGTGTCGACGACTAGTCGAGTGGCTCGAATCCTGAGTGGTGTATGGACGTTATAGAAATTGTTCGAGCGAGACTAAAGGATTACGGATAGAACGAGTATGTCGGCAAGCAATGGTATCACGCAAAGCCTTAGAATGCGTCACGCTTAGTTGGTCGTGACTTCGAATGTCCCGAACAAGATGTCGTTCGGACAACTTGTCAATGGGCAACGCAAGTTAGAAAATAACTCGGAACGATGAATAAAGATGTATGTCTTGATCGAGGAAGCTAGAGGATAGCACTTGTGATTTCGGATTGGGTCAAACGAAATGTGACTTGAGTTTTGGAGAACGATATTGAAACTAGCTTGAGGAATAGCGATCGAACTTGATCTTGGAGTGAATCGAATGGAATTGTGGTATATCCAGTTCGAACAATAGCATCAGTCGTACGACTTGAAATTGGTTGCAAAGGAAGATCGTCAGGTTACGTATATCGTCGATGGTATTGAGACGTATCAAAGATCGATATACGATAACTCGGGGGTACTCTGACTCGGCGAATAACGATCGTACAAATGTCATTGTTCCAATGGATGCTATACTCGGGATATTGAAACGTGTCAAGGAAAATATAGACGTGGCTCGAGGATTTTCTGGTTGAATGAATGACGGTCGGACTATCGAATAGAGATCTCGGCTTGGATGAAAATAAAATATTTGGATTTGCTTCGTCGATAACCACAACGTTGACGTTCTTATCTTAAGCGAGGGCAACTCCAGCCTCGTACATACGTTACGCCGATTAGGGCGATCACTCCGCGTGAGCGCTGGTATGGTGATTCATACAGCGGGGGTGATCGAACTTGTATGGCCTGACAAATTTGATACATTGACTTGTGGTTTGATGCGAATGTGGACTCGAGAATGACTTAGCGTGCGTGACGGTTGAATTTGAGGATTGCGTAGGTCCAATCCGCGTATCGAGAATGAATTAGTCTAGACGCAAGCAAGAGTTATGCCCCGATGAGAATGATTATTCTGCGGGAGCGTTGCATGGTGATTCATGAACCACCGTGGATAATCGGACTAGCATGAGATCGGGGCGCAATATATTGTCAAAGCTAGACGACCTCGTGATCGAATACATGAATTGGTTAGAATTGGTGATTTGAATGGATTCGAATACGCGCAATGAATGTGTTGATGCGAATAGGTGATCGTGTTCGATGTTTAGAAATCTGAGTGACGCGAGCTTGGATAGAAAACCCCGTACTATCGACTATAGTTTGACCCTAGGATTAGGGTCAGTGTTGGCATTATTGTTGGGGAACTATGATTCCAATCCTGACATTGACTAAGCCTCGAAAAGATGGCCTAGCGGTTAGGCGAGACGCCCCTGTTTCAAGTGTTAGAAATAAAAAGATTGATCTTGAGGATTGACATGGATGGATTGAATGATACAAGAATAGGAAACCCTGCTCACGAGATTCGGCTGACATGCATTTATTTCAGGGATGCCTGAGTATGTGGACGATGCGACTCGAGTGAGAATGACGAATTCTCTATCACACGGTTTGGTAAATGCATATATTTTAGGGACGCCTGGAATGCGTACACGATCCAACCAAGTGACACGTTGAATTCCAAACGACACTTGAGGAATGGAAAGTATCGGGGATTGAGATCGTGTTAAAAGAAAGGAATGATACTAGTACGAGCATGGCTCGAAATCAAAGAAACATGTGAGTGGAGTGTGCGTGAACGACAACGAGATTGGCCCTAAACAAGTGAATGATATGGAATCGATATCGTGCAAATAAAAGTTGGTATAACGAATTGAACCATTGATAGGAAGATATACTCGATGATAGTGCAATACTTGGTCTTGAATCGGACGGAAATTACTTAGACTTGGTCGACCCCGCTAAGAAGAAATCATACAGATTTCGTGGACAAGAACACTTGAAAAGCGAATCGGGTCATCTCGATGACCGAAAAAAACAAAAGTGAGTTTGCCTCAACCTACGACCCTCGCATTTGATGAATTTCAACGCACCTCGTACGACCATTTCAGTCCCATGACACGGAGAAATAGCAACCAAGACGAAGAAGCACTTCAATTGAATAAGTACCATCAAGTCTAAAATAAATGGACAGTCATCCAATAAAATTCACCAAACACATGTGACATAAAACTTGGAAGGATAACCGAGCATGGTTCAATGCCATCGAACGATAGTGTCACCCCCATTTTCCGTTCTACGTATTTCCAGTATTCGTATACGGAATCCTGACATGTATTTTATTTTCCTGCCTGGCTAGCTAATTTCAGTTTAATCATGATTAGGTTCACCATGGCATGTAATGGTTTAACTTGGTTTATTTTGGGTTGGCTTGGTTTATTCTTTGGTTCATCATGTTAAACCCACCACCATCCCCCTTTATAACCCACCTAACTTTTCTCTCTCCTCCACTTTCTCGTTAACTCTTCTTCCTTCTCCATTAAACCCACCACCAACCAAGAACACCCCTTAGGCAAGTGCAACCTGCTTCCATAAGAGAACCCATTTTTATTGTTCCAATAGCTTCTTCTCATATTTCTAAGACACATTAGAACTTGTCATTTTCCATTTTGAGGCTTTGATTTTTGTAGATCTAGAAATTGGTCATTTTCAGATTTTGGTGGTTTTGATCTATCAAACTTCTTTGTTTTCAAATTTTGATGGTTCCATGTTGTAGAGAATTTTATTCTACCCAATTTTGACCATTTAAAAGTTGGATTTGGACTTGTTTTGACCGAGTTATAGACCTTTGAAGCTATGGGTTCAACTATGGAGTTCTTGCTGATTTTGGAGAAGACAGTGAGCAGTGTGCGCGAGCTTTTTAGCTTGCGCCACTGAGTTGCGTGCGCTCTTTAGCGCAGCGCAGTCTGACTCGTACGCAGTCTGACTCGTGCGTAACCTGACCCAGGCGCAATCTAGCCTCGCGCAGTCTAGTGCCTGGCGCAACATGACTTGGCCTGACTCTTCCTGGCGCAACTTGACCTGACCTTGTGCATTTTAGTGATTGGCACCCCTAGTGCCTAGGCGCAACCTGATGTTCAGGCGCAACTGGACTTGACCCTACTTGCCTTGGCGCAACCTGTTACCCTGGCGCAACTTGGCTAATGCCACTTGTTGGCCATAGTACCCCTTGCTCCTCCCCCTTGGGCGCATTATGTCCCCGTACTCCCCCTTTTTATGATTCTTTGCACCCATTTTATATCCTTACGCCTTTTTGATATAAACTCGACATAAACCCGATGTGATCATGACATTATTTATGAATGTTAATCTGAACACGGCTTAGTGATAGAATTGCATGATCAGTGACCCGTTGTGGTGCACCTGCATAAACACGAAATGGCATTATGATCTTACCGGATAACTCTTGATAGTGACCCGCCGTGGTGCACTCTTGACGAGTAAATTGACATGATAATTCTTGATGGTGGTTCGTTGTGACGCACCCTTGCCTTGATAAGTAATCTTGATAAGTAACATGACATGATGGTGACCCGCCGTGGTGCACCCTTGACAAGTAATCTTGAAATGATAACCTTGATACGCTGTTGCGACGGCTAACCTGACATGCTAAGTGAATTCTTGACACCGTGGGTGATTGTATTGAATATGCTTGTATAAGCAACCAGTCTTGTTTCGCATCATGTCTAGGGCATGTATTCCTGGTTACCACGGTCAGGGATTCATACTGAATCTGACTAGGTTAATGACTAGATTGATCACGTAGAGCATATAGAGAGGTATTCCGGCTACAAGCAATTCCGTTATCTGGGCGCCTTCCTTGATGGACTTGTAGCCTACCGACGAGTAGGGCACATTTCCAGCTCACTGCTATGTGGGGCACTACATAAAACGATTACTATGCACACTGTCATGTGTTGCATCCAAGTCACCTAACAAGGCATGATAACTCTAATCTTGAACCTTGCGTCTGGATAACCTGGATAGTCTGCAGGGCTTGTGGCCGTAGGCGTACTTCATTGCATCTTGCTAGTAACTAAGCTTGTGATAACCCTAGTTAGTTAAGTATCAAGCCATACTCTTTGTTTGGCCGTGAATGATGGATGGAGTCCTATCTTGTCTAGTCTTGCCCAGATCCGGTGCATGGATATCTCCGGACATGCTTGTTTATGCTTTACTTTATCGATAATTGGTTCGAGGCTAAGATCTGTTCAGGTGAAGGGTTACAACCCCGGTCCTTGTTTGGTTTACGGGTTGTAACTTGGTTACCGGAATAGTCCTCTAGCTATCTTATCGTTTATCATCCTGTTTTCTTTAACTCATGTCTTATGTTATTTCACCTATGACTTTATATGCTGACATGCTGGTTTTAGTTCTTAAGTGAAGCCCCCTTTGTGGTACATGCTCTTTCTGGGGTCTGACCCAGCTGGTTTTGTATGGTCAGATTTCGGAGCAGCTACCGAGAATCTTCCAACTTTCCTTCCAGATGGTGAACACTAGAAGGAATCCCGGCAACGAGTGAGTTTTTATTTTGCTCTCCCACTCCCTTGTAAAATTATTCTTTTGAGGCGTTTAGCCGCCGAGCAAGTGTTAGCTCGTTTGCAACTGTACTTACTGTCTGCCTACGGGCTGTAGCATGATTGACAAATCCTAGGGTTGATCATGTATGACTTAAACTCTTGCTAGTCTTCGTATTTTGTATGACTAGCTTCATGATCATCTGAATATGTAATGTATGGGACGCCTTACCTTGTATGTCTGATGATCTACCATCTTGTTATATCTACTTGTTGCTTGAGATTGAGACACTAGGCTTGTTATTGACCTTAAGAGACTGATGGCTTGTAGTAAACCCTCATGCATCTAGACAGCCGTGACCGTATTGCGAGGTGAGATTCACTTCAATATACATAGCTGGCTGTGTCTGTCCCCCGCTCTCCAGTATTCTGGTTCTGGGGCGTGACACGGTTTAAGTGGTAGCCCATGCAGGTCTTGTAGATCAAGATGTGTGAGGGTTTACCGGATAGATGTCTCAATCAGCACTCGCCCTTATTCTCTACTCGTACCTTCTGATCTTTCAGAATCCTTGACCTGATCATATGTTTATATCTTCGATCTATCATGGTCCTTTCTTATTGTTCCCCATGTCGTTTCTTCAGTGGCATTGTTCCTGGTCCTACCGATCAGCAAGGCGGAGCACCTCCAGTGGACCAGCAGCAACCTGGAGACCAAGCCCAGCACTCTGGAGCGGCCTCCCGAGTCATGTATTCCGGGGACCCCGAGCCCCCAGTTCAGCCGGTCCAGCCTGCAGAGCCTGACGATGGCACCTTGGTGGGTCTCATCAGGACATTGCTTGCGTCTCAAGATCGTCGGGGCAATGCCCTGCACCAGGCAGTACAGGATGCCATGGGCCATGTTGGTTATCAAGGGGACAGTACGGCTAGTAGTTTCAAGCGCCTCAACCCTCCATTCTTTGATGGGAGTGAAGACGCTATTGCAGCTGATGCGTGGCTCCAGGACATTGAGATTATCTTAGATGCAGCCAAGACTCCAGAAGGAGAGAAGGTAGCTGTGGTGCGCCTACAGTTATTGGACCTAGCCCGTACCTGGTGGGCGATGATAGCAGTTGGTTTGGCAACGCCTGTCCCGTGAACGGTATTCAGTGACAAGTTTCAGATCAAGTACTTCGATGCTGTGGCTTGGCACGACCTACAGACGAAGTTCCCAGAACTAGAATACTGGAGAGCGGGGGCAGACATAGCCAGCTACGTATATTGAAGTGCAACCCACCTCGCTATACGGTCACGACTGTCTAGATACATGAGGATTTACTACAAGCCAACAGTCTCCTATGGTCATGAACAAGCCTAGTGTCTCAATCACAAGCAAGTAAGTAAAGCCACAAGATGTATGATCATTAAATATACAATAATAAGGCGTCCCAAATATTACATATTCAACTGATCATGAAGCTAGTCGTTACAAAATGTTATGACTAGCAAGAGTTTAGTCATACATGATCAACCCTAGGATCTGTCAATCATGTTACAGCCCGTAGGCAGACAGTAAGTAAGTGCAATCGAGCTAAACAGGTGCTCGTCGGCTAAACGCCTCAAGAGAATATCTTTACAATAAAGTGGGAGATCAAAATAAACCCACTCGTTGCCCTGGTTACGTCTGGTGTTCACCATCGGGCTGGAAAAGCGGTAGATCCTCTGGAGCTGCTCCGAAATCTGGCCATACAAAACCAGCTGGGTCAGATCCCAGAAAGAGCAAGTGCCATAAGGGAGCTTCACTTAGGAACTAAAACCAGCAATCATCACAAGAGTATAAATTAAAAGTAAGAACTGGGAATAAAGAAAATACATCAGGATGATATACGACGAGCTAACCATGGAACTATTCAGATAACCAGGTTACAACCCGTAAACCAAATAAGGACCGAGGTTGTAACCCTTCGTCTGAACAGAACTTGGAATTCTCACCATTTATCGATAAAATAAATACAGGCATTCTGGTCATGCAGTAATCTGGAACAAGATCAGGACAAGACTAGACATGTTAGACTCTATCCAATCATTTCACGACCAAGCAAGAATTACGGCTTGATACTTTAACTAACTAGGGTTATCACAGGCCTAGTTACTAGCAAGATGCAGTGAGAATCTTCCACAGCCACAAGCCCTGCAGTCCATCCAGGTTACCCGGGTTAAAAGATTTAGAGTTGAATTCAGGTGGGTACATCGTCCAGGGAACGAATGTACCCTTAGGTAGCTTGAAGGGTGCAACACATGGCAGTGTGCTGGAAATGTGCCATACTCGACGGCAGGCTACAGATCCCAAGGCGTGCCCAGGTAACGGGATTGCCTGTAGCTGAAAATCTCTTCATGACTAATGTATTAATCTAGTTATTAGCCTTAGTCCATTTCAGTAGGTACTCCTGACCGTGGTACTCAGGAGTCCCCTCCTAGACATGATGTAAGACAGGACTGGATTATTGGTACAAGCACAATCGCCCATGGTGTCCGGGTTAATTATACCGATCATGTCATGTCAGGTAGCCGTCGCAACAGCTTATCAAGATATATCATGTCAGGTTATCAGGTCGAGAGTACTTGTCAGGAGTGCACCACGACGGGCCACTATCATGTCATGTCAGGTTTACTTGTCAGGAGTGCACCACAACGGATCACTTTCGTGTTCAGGTACATGTGCAAGGTATCTTAGTGCAAGCACTCATCAAGAAATCCAAGTTGATCTGAGGTTACAAGACATGAATTAATCAGTAATAATTAAGTAATAATAATAATAAATAATCATTAGAGCAAGATACAGGGAGGGGCCATGCGGCTCAGGGTTCGATCCTCATGCGGCAGGTGGTCATGCGGCTGCTGGGTTCCACCCTTATGCGGCTGTAAAACCCCTAAATTTTCTACTATTTTTTTATTATTAAATTTGGTACTGATTTAAATTTTTGTATTGTACGTCGTATAGTCGTATTATACGTCGCGCAAGAAATTTTATTTTTTTACGAATTTGCTCGACGAATGCGATTATGTGCGAGCGTACATATTTTTGAAAAATACTTTTCTTCTATTTTTATGGTTTCAAAATATTATACATAGTAATTATTTAGCTATCGTACCAAAAATTTCAAGTTCATTATTTTATTTATTTTATTTACACAAAGGCTTTCGTTTATACAGTTATTAATATTAAATAATATTTTTAGTACGTACATATATTTTATAAATATTTTATTAGTGCAATTTTCGAAATTATTAATATTAATATTTTATTATTCAAAAAGATTTATTATTTTCGAAATTATTATTATTGTATTTTTGAAAAATATATTTTAAAATTATTATGGCGAATCAAATCTTGATTCGAATTTATGGATTTATTTAAATAGTAAAATATTTAAAATTTTGATTTATTCCATTGATTTAAACCAAGGATTAAATTTGATTTAAATTTGGATTTGTATTTTGATTTGGATTTGGATTGATTTTAATTTAAATTACGAATTATCTAAATTGGGTTTTAAACTACTCATAACCCTATCTAATTGGGAATTCCCACATCCTATAAATAGGCAGGTACTCCTCCAATATTTTTACATTGTTCCTCCACAAATTTTTACAATCCAAACTGTGCACCGTGTCCATGATCGTGTCCGTGTTCTACCATCCACAATCTTATTCCATTTATACACATACATTTATTTCCCCCGTGTCGACAATCCCGACACGACAAAAATTCTAACCTAACCGTCTCTACTACCCTGCTCTTACCACCCGACCATCCGAAACACCAAACCCGCCATCGCTACCATGGCTACGCCCCGACTTTGTCGGTCGTCCCCGACCACCTAACCACGACCTACCACACCTAGACAACCCCTATCGTCGGCGTCGACATCACCCGGTCACCCAACTACCCCTGTACACACCAACCAGCCTCGACACACCCACGCCACCACCCAAACCACACTGCCGCCTCCGGCCAACCACCGCAGCGGCAACACCCGACCAACGTCGCCGCGACCACAGCCACCATCACCCCATAGAAAAAAAAATATAGGACAAACAAACAAACCCCAACCACCGGACTCACCGTGCAAGCGCCGAACCGATCGCCGCCCCCACGGAATTTGCCAACAACGGCAGCGTCAGCCACCACCCTCCGCGTCCTCGGCGATCACCCCGACGACGATGTCCGCCAAAGTGCGCCGCCTCCGTGTCTTCCCGTGTGCATGCGCCATCCTCCGTCGACGCGGCAGCCAGGTCTGCCGAGTTTCGCTGGAGCAACCAGCAGCCCCGACCTCCGTCCTGGCCTCCGCCGCTGTGCCCGGAGCCGAACCCTCCGTCGTAGTCCGCGACCTCCGCATAGTGCACCACGTCTCCGCCTCCTTCTCCGATCTCCTCCCTCCGGCCGAGCTCGCCTCGAGCCACCGCCCCTCTCGCTCGTCCCCGACTCCCCCTCCGCGGACCGCTCGTTCCCCGACGAACCCACTTTCCTCCGCCCTTCTTTCTCTCCACGCCGCTCGCCACCAGCCACCACGAACCCCTTTCCACCGCGCGGTGCCACCCAAATCCCCTCATCCTCCTCCGACTCTTCTTCTCCTCCGTCCCCGCCGCTCACCCCCTTCACCGCACCACGCCGCCTCAACGCCGGCAGATCCGCCCAGGCGCGCGCGCAACCCTTCTTCGCCGGCGTGCCCTAGCCATCTCCGCCGTCCCCCTCTCTCGTCCACCGCGAACGCGCCACTCCGCCCGGCCTTCAGCGCCTCGCCCCTCTCCAGCACCCTCTTCTCCGACTCACGAGCTCCCTCACTCTCGCCTCTCTTTCTTCCTCCCTCGATCTCCCCCTCCGCCTCACTCTCTCTCCTTCCCTTTCTTTTGTTTTTTTTCTTTTTGAAGAGCAGCAGTCTCGAATGACTGCTGCAGAAGGTTTTTTTTTGTTTTGTTTTTTTTTATTTTTTTTATTTTTTTTATTTTATTAGTTACTTTATTACTTATTTTACTTTTCATTTAATTGTTGTGTTACTGTTTGATTTTGGTATTATTTTTTTTGTGTATATATTATTATTATTATTATTATTATTATTATTATTATTATTATTCTTATTATATTCATTATTATTATTATTATTGTTATTTTTATTATTGTTATTATTATTATTTTATTTATTTATTCTTTATATGTACAATATCTATTGTATGGCTATAATTGCTATGTTACTATCATTATTAATATTATTTTGATACTAATTAAGTATATTTGTTTGGCTTACTTCTATTAATTTTGTTAATTATTATGAATATACATCGAGACATTTTTGAATTATATTAGCGTATTATTTTGATGATTCTAATATTTTCTAACCAGTTGAATAATAGCTTCAATATAAGAAAAGAGTTTTATGACTATTAGATATTTATTTAGAATATTTTGAATAAAGGAAAAACATATAATTTTTGTCTAAATTGATTTTTCCAAATTTTTGTGCGTTTATCAAATATTATTTTTACTAATAAAATATAGCTCCTATCTAATATCTAATTTTTGACAACTTAAAGTTTCTACCGGAATATAATTTTTCTAGACTTTAAGTATTACGTATTTTTCCTATAAATATTTTGACTCATGAAACTAGTTTAGCTATTACAAATATCTTTCAAAATTTGTATTTATTTTTCCAACTTTCTTCGATATTTCTCCAACCCGTGACCAAGCCCATTATTCCTATCCTCCTACAAATTCTGTCCTTCCTCTTATCGACCCTAACTAAATTGACCGTCGTGGACCCGATGGAACTGTCCATGTCACCATCAGAGGTCACCTTGCATAGTTGTTGCACCGAAGTTGTAGATCGTGCCACCTTGATCATCGCGGCACACCAGGCGCCCTACCAGGTAAGACACCTTGCCTTCACTGTTTAAATTTCTTGCTCAATATCATGCATGTTTTTACTTATTCTAGAAAATATAAATTGTACTTACAAATTATTATATTTTAATTACATATGGCTTAGAGTTAAGGGACCACCTTGTTCGTGTCGCATTCATTGGCCCGACACTTGTGTATCACGAGTCACGAGTCTCATATTGATCTCGGACGTACGTATCGACTGGCCATCGGTGCGCACATGCCGTGCGTTAGGCAATAACTGCTAAATAGTTATAGTTGTCTAGAAGACTTAGTGGTTATTAGAAATATCGTGGTATGGATTCAGCACGAGTAGTGCATGGGGAGGGTGGAGACAGTTATTAAGCGCAGGGGCTTTCACACCTTTACTTTTCTCTAGATGCCATTTGTGACTCAGTCGAGAGACTAGTGGACGTGCATTTATTTACTTTCTCTAGATGCCACTAGTGCCTCGGTTGAAACACAAATGTGCCGTGCATTTACTTTCCTCTAGCTGCCGTTAGTGACTCACCAAGAAGCTAGTGGCCGTGCATTTATTTTTCTCTAGACGCCCCTAGTTCTCGTTTGAGTGCTAATGGGCCGTGCATTACTTTTCTCTAGACGCCACTAGTGACTTGGTTGAAACGCTAACGTGCCGTGTTTCTAGCTTCGGGATCCCTTGTGTGGAACGTTGTCTTCAAATGCATTTTCACCTAGAATGGTTAAGGACCTTTATTTGTGTAGTCACATATACTATTTTGTTGAGCTAACTTTATTCAGTTTATGGCATGATATTATGTGTCTTGTTACGTCCCTCTGAGGACCTGGTTGTCTCGTCAGGTGTGTGCTCTTGTCTTCGCAGGTGTTCTAGCTCTAGCCGCGACTATCTCTATTTTTCGAGGATGATTGCGCTTGGATCGTCTTCGCTTCGCTCACCAAATTTATTTCATTCTCCATGTATTTCTTTCCTTGCTTGTTGGTAGTGGATTTGTCTCCGCCCAACATGTTGTATCAAGACATTCATTCTCATTATATGATATCTTTTATTATTTTTGTGGATGAGATTAGTTGTTATGGTTTCTACTGCATTTCACAGCTTATGTATTCATACGAGATTTCCATATATTGGAGTAAACTTCGTATGAATACAGCTGGCATGTCTACGTTCCTAGTCCTACGTATTTTGGGACTGGGGCGTTACAGCGGCTCTGGGAGAAAGTTCTCATGCGGCTAGCGGAAGCAAGGCCTATGCGGCTAGCGGGAAGGACGCATGCGGCTGGGTCAAGTAAGTCCCATGCAGCCAGCGGGAAGGGCGCATGCGGCTGGGTCAAGTAAGTCCCATGCGGCCAGCGGGAAGGGCGTATGCGACTGGGTCAAGTAAGTCCCATGCGGCCAGCGGGAAGGGCGCATGCGGCTGGGTCAAGTAAAGTCCTATGCGGCCAGGGGGGAGAGGGCGCATGAGACTAAGTCAGAGCATCATGCGGCTGGAAGAAGTGGGGTCCTCATGCGGCTAAGGGAGGGCGCATGCGGCCAGGAATGGGGAGGGCGCATGCGGCTCAGGGTAGCGTCTCATGCGGCTCGAGAAGTGCAGAGTATCATGCGGCTGGGAATTGAGCGAGTTATGCGGCTACATGAGTTCGGCCCTCATGCGGCTCAAGTACTTTCAGCCATGCGGCTCAAGAGAACACTTGACGCATGAAATATTCATGCGGTCAAGTCAAGCACAGTTCATCTTCTCCAAAATTTCGAGAAGAAGAACACCATGAGAGCCAAGTTCTCAAGCTTCATAACTCCATCATCCGGAGCCCAAATCCGAACTTCCATAGGTCTAAACGGGGCAGAATGAAATGCTCTACTACATGGAACCTTCAAAACTCACAAATAACAAGATTAAGTAGATCAAAACCAAAAAATCCAAAAAAAATAAATTTAGATCTACAAGAATCTAGCCATGGAAAGGAAATGCCAAGTACTAAAGTAAGTTAAAATGCTGTAAGGAAGAGAATAAAGCAATAAAATTGGAGTTCCTCCATGAAGCAAGTTGCACTTGCCTAGGCCTCTCTTCTCTCTGGTAGGTGAAGAAGTAAATGGAAGAAGAAGAAGAGGTTAATGAAGAGAGAGAAAGAAGAATGGGTTAATAAATGGGGATTGTATTGGTAGGTGGGGGGTTCACCCTTGGTCCATGATGAACCAATAGCAATCCCAAACCGAACCAAGCCAACCCGAACCAAGAATAAACCAAGCCAAGAAGGAAGCTAAGCAAGGAAACATGCAATACAAGATAAAATACGTACACATATTCCAAAATACGTAATACGAACCACAGGCATTACAACTCTACCCACCTGAAAAGAATTTCGTCCTCGAAATTTAATTAAGAGGCTAGAGAGACGAGGACAAGCTATATTAATCACAAGCAAGCTATAACTAGGCAGGCAATCACTCATTCAAGCAAGGAATCGAAGGCATGAGGTATAAGGAAGACATTATACCTCACGAGTCAAACAAGCCGGGATATCGCGATCGGATATCATCCTCACGCTCCCACGTTGACTCACCCAAAGAGTGATGACCCCAAGCAACCCGGACTAACTTGATAGTCTTGTTCTTGAGTATCTTCTCTCCGGTCCAATATAGATACGGGCCTCTCCTCATGTGAAAGGTTGGTACCCACAACCAATTCTGAATGATCTAGGATGTGGCTCGGATCCGGGATATACCGTCGTAATTGGGATACATGGAACACGACATGTACCTCGCTTAGCGACAACGGAAGAGCGAGACGATAGGACACATTTCCTACTCGCTCCAGAATGTCAAATGGCCCTATACCTAGGACTAAGCTTTTCCCGTACGCCGAAACGAATGACGCCACGGTTAGGCGAAATCCTCAGGAATACATGGTTACCGACAGAAAACTCGAGAGGATGCCGATGAGAATCGGCCCAATGGCGCTGGCGATCTTGGGCAACTCGAAGATGATCTCGAACTCTCCTGACCACTTCGACCGTCTGGGCAATCATTTCTGGACCGAGCATCTGCCTCTCTCCAACATCAACCCATGCTAGTGGAGATCTGCACTTCCTACCATACAGTGCCTCGAACGGTGCCATCTGGATACTGGTCTGGAAGTTATTATTGTACGAGAACTCTACCAGGTGCAGGTGATCTTCCTACGAACCACCGAAGTCAAGTGTGTAAGATCGCAACATATCTTCAAGAGTCTGGATTGTACGCTCCGACTGACCATATGTCTGTGGATGATACGCTGAACTGAACTGGAGATGAGTTCCCAAACTCTCCTGCAGGCTACGCCAAAAGTGCAACATAAATCTGGAATCTCGGTCCGAGGTGATACTGACTGGCACTCCGTGCAATCTGACAATCTGTCTGAGGTACATCTCTGCCAACTGAGCTGTCGACTGACCAACTCTGAACGGGAGGAAGTGAGCCACCTTCGTGAGCCGATCAACTATAACCCAGATAACATCTCTACCAGCTGGGGATCTAGGCAATCCGGTCACAAAATCCATGGTCACATGCTCCCACTTCCATTCTGGAATCGGCAAAGGCTGAAGAAGTCCAGCGGGCCTCTGATGTTCAGCCTTAACTTGTTGGCAGACCAAACAACGAGAGATATACCGGGCTATCTCCCTCTTCATGCCATTCCACCAGAAATGCCGGATATCACGGTACATCTTTGTACCGCCCGGATGAATGGAATATTAAGAACTGTGAGCCTCTGCCATGATCTTCTGTCTGATATCTTCACGGGGTACACAAAGATGCTTATCATATCGAAGTGTACCATCCTCATGAATGCATAACTCTGGTCTTCGTCCTGTCTCACACTCTGCTCTGAGTCGCTGAAGCTTGGAATCTGCTGACTGCGCCATTCGGATCCTCTCGACTATAGTAGACTGAACTTGCATGCTGACCATCAATGCTACACTGGAAGGAAGAACAATTTCAATACCCATATTCTGAAGATCTGCTAACAGCTCTGGTTGCGCTGTTAGGAAATAAACTCCGGCTCTCCTGCTCAATGCATCTGCTACAACGTTGGCCTTCCTTGGATGATACTGCAGGTTGACATCATAATTCACAAGAAGCTCCAGCCACCTCCTCTGACGCATGTTAAGATCCTTCTGGGTGAAAACATACTTCAGGCTCTTGTGGTCGGTAAAAATCTCCACCCTATCTCTGTACAAGTAGTGCCTCCACAACTTAAGTGCGAACACTACTACTGCCAGCTCCAAGTCATGGGTTGGGTAATTTCTCTTATGATCATGAAGTTGTCGTGACGTATAAGCTATTACCTTCCCATGCTGCATCAGAACACCTCCTAATCCTCTGCCTGAAGCATCATAATACACTGAGAATCTCCTGTTCCATCTGGAAGTGCGAGAATGGGAGCCCTCATCAAGCCTCGCTTCAACTTCTCAAAAGAATCCTGACATTCTGATGTCCAAGCAAACTGTACCTCCTTACGGGTCAACTGGGTCAATGGCGCTAAAATCCGAGCAAAATCTGAAATAAACCGCCGGTAGTAGCCGGCAAATCCAAGAAAACTGCAAACTTCTGCAACTGAGCTGGGCACTGGCCATGACTCAATAGCCACGATCTTCTGGGGATCCACTTCTACTCCTCCTCTGGTGATGATGTGACCCAAGTACGAAATCGAGCCAGAACTCGCATTTACTGAACTTGGCATACAACTGGTGCTCCCTAAGAATCTGAAGAACCACAGGAGATGCTGCTCATGCTCCACTTCACTCTTGCTGTAGACCAGGATGTCATCCAAGAACACAATCAAAAACTGATCCAAGTAAGGCATGAAGATGCGATTCATGAGATCCATGAATACCGCCGGCGCATTGGTCGCTCCAAATGGCATCACTAGGAACTCCCAATGCCCATACCTCGATCTAAAAAGCTGTGTTCGGGATGTCCTGCTCTCTGACTCTGATCTGATGATATCCTGAGCGCAAGTCTATCTTCGAGAATACTGCTGCCCCCTTAAGCTGATCAAACAAGTCATCTATCCTCGGGAGAGGGTATCTGTTCTTGATTGTCACTGAGTTCAAGGTACGATAATCACACATAACTTGGACGTACTATCCTTTTTTTTCACAAGAAGCATCGGGGCTCCCCAAGGCGATCCACTAGCACGAATGAATCCCTTGGTTCGAAGTTCTTCAATCTTTGTACAAGATCTCCAATTCTGAAGGCGCCATCCTATAGACTCTCTCTGACACTGGGGCTGTTCCGGGAATCAAGTCTATGGTGAACTCGATTTTCTGCTCTGGCGGCATACCTGGAAGCTCCTCCGGGAAAACATCTGGAAACTCTTCGACTATCCGGGGCAACTGCACTGCTTCTACGGCCATCCGCGACACTGGAGGAGAAGGCTCAACTGCGCCTCGGGAAAAAGAAAACTCTGGCTCTCCTGGAATGCTAAAAACAACCCTACCAATATGGCAGTTTATTCTAGCATACTGGTTCCTCAACCAATCCATCCCTAGGACCACATCATAATCGTCCATCGGGAACTCTATCAATCTAGCGAGAAATTCTTTACCGCTAACTACGATCCGACACAAGGAAAACACCCTATCGACTCCCACAAGTCCGTTACCAGTAAGTATATTGAGCCTTACTGATAATGATTCGGGCTCCAATCCTATCTGTGTCGCGAATCGTGCAGACATAAAAGAATGTGATGCACCAGAATCAAATAAAGTTGTAGCTGGAAAGGAGTTGACGAGAATAGTACCTGCCACTACCTCCCTGGTGCCAATCCTTCCTCTGCGGTCATCACCATAGCATGACCATGCCCTCGGGGTGCTGGTCCCCTCTGCTGAAATCCTCGCTGCCTATTCTGACTCTGGGCCTGGGCTTGAACATGCTGCTGGGGGTTCTGCTGTTGGAACACCTGGGACTGAGGCGGCAAGGGCCTCGGCAATGGATATTGCTGCTGGACCGGAGCTGGTCCTCTCACGAAGAGCTAGAAAGGTTGGACGATGATGAACCACCCCTATTCGGGTATGATCCAACCCTATGGTCTGCTGCTCCACAAGCCAGACACAATCCCTGTGCCCTGCAGCACTCTGCCACTACATGGCCTGGTTCCCACAATGAGAACATCCTACTGCGGAAGACGCTTCTGCTTCTGCTGCTGAGGGTACGTCGGGGCTGAATGCTGAACCGATGTTACTGAGCCGCCCGCCTCGGAGCTCCAATAGTCAAAGCCCTCGCTGCCCGGGGCTGGGACTGAAGACTGATTCATCTGGCCGTGGGATCTCTTCCGACCCCCGACCCTATCCACAATCCTCTGGGAGGTATAATCATGCCTCCTAGCAGCTCTCAAGACTGCATCAAAAGTCTGATGCTCAAACTGCTCAACTGCCAATAGAATCTCCAGGTGAAGCTCCTGCTGAAATTGCTAGGCTCTATCATACTCGGTTGCCACTAAGGTGGGAGCAAACCGACTGAGTCTCGAAAACTCGGCCGCATATCCATCGACCGATCTGTCCATCTGCATCAGATTGGTGAACCTCGTCTGTAGATCATACCGAGCTACAGCATCAAAATACTTGGTCTGGAATCTCTCTCTAAATACTGCCCAAGCAATGGGTGCCACTAATCCAACGGCCTGAGCCGCCCACCAGCTGCGGGCAAGATCTAACAACTGCAGGTGCACCACGGCCACCTTCTCGTCTCTGGGGTCCTGGTGCTTCAAGAATCACTTCAGTATCCTGAAGCCAGGCATCTGCTGCGATAGCATCTTCACTACCGTCGAAGAATGGAGGGTTCAAGCGCTTGAAGCTGTTGGCCGCGCTGTTACCCTGATGACCTCCTCTGGTCAAAGCATCCGTCTCTGCCTGGTGCAAGGCATCTCCTCGACGATCTTGGGAAGCTATCAAGGTCCTGACGAGACCTACCAAAGTGCCATCATCAGGCTCGGCAGGCTGAATGGCTGGACCGGTGGCACTCCATCAGAAGGCACGACTCTGGAGGCTACTCCGGAATGCTGGGCTTGATCTCCGGGTTGCTGCTGATCCGCGGGAAGGGCTCCGCCTTGCTGACCGGCAGGTACAGGAACGATGCCGCTGAAGAAGACGACATGGGGAACAATAAGGAGGGACAGGACAGATCATGATACAAGCATATGATCAGGACAAGAATCCAGGGATTCAGAGGATACGAGCAGAGATCAAGGGCGAATACTGATTGAGACATCTATTCGGTAAACCCTCACATATTGATTTACAAGACCTGCATGGGCCACCACTTAAACCATGTCACGCTCCAGAACTAGAATACTGGAGAGCGGGGGGACATAGCCAGCTACGTATATTGAAGTGCAACCCACCTCGCTATACGGTCACGGCTGTCTAGATACATGAGGGTTTACTATAAGCCAACAATCTCCTATGGTCATGAACAAGCCTAGTGTCTCAATCACAAGCAAGTAAGTAAAGCCACAAGATGATGATCATTAAATATACAATAATAAGGCGTCCCAAATATTACATATTCAGCTGATCATGAAGCTAGTCGTTACAAAATGTTAGGACTAGCAAGAGTTTAGTCATACATGATCAACCCTAGGATCTGTCAATCATGTTACAGCCCGTAGGCAGACAGTAAGTAAGTGCAATTGAGCTAAACAGGTGCTCGTCGGCTAAACGCCTCAAGAGAATATCTTTAGAATAAAGTGGGAGATCAAAATAAACCCACTCGTTGCCCTGGTTACGTCTGGTGTTCACCATCGGGCTGGAAAACCGGTAGATCCTCTGGAGCTGCTCCGAAATCTGGCCATACAAAACCAGCTGGGTCAGATCCCAGAAAGAGCAAGTGCCACAAGGGAGCTTCACTTAGGAACTAAAACCAGCAATCAGCACAAGAGCAAGTGCCACAACGGGTCACTTTCGTGTTCAGGTACATGTGCAAGTTATCTTAGTGCAAGCACTCATCAGTAAATCTAAGTTGATCTGAGGTTACAAGACATGAATTAATCAGTAATAATCAAGTAATAATAATATAAATAATCATTAGAGCAAGATACAGGGAGGGGCCATGCGGCTCAGGGTTCGATTCTCATGCGGCAGGTGGTCATGCGGCTGCAGGAGCAAGGGCACATGCGGTTGCTGGGTTCCACCCTTATGCGGCTCTGGGAGAAAGTTCTCATGCGGCTAGCGGAAGCAAGGCCTATGCGGCCAGCGGGAAGGACGCATGCGGCTGGGTCAAGTAAGTCCATACGGCCAGCGGGAAGGGCGCATGCGGCTGGGTCAAGTAAGTCCCATGCGGCCAGCGGGAAGGGCACATGCGGCTGGGTCAAGTAAGTCCCATGCGGCCAGCGGGAAGGGCGCATGCGGCTGGGTCAAGTAAAGTCCCATGCGGCTAGCGGGGGAGAGGGCGCATGAGACTAAGTCAGAGCATTCATGCGGCAGGAAGAAGGGGTCCTCATGCAGCGGAGGGCGCATGCGGCCAGGAATGGGGAGGGCGCATGCGGCTCAGGGTAGCGTCTCATGCGGCTCGAGAAGTGAGAGTATCATGCGGCTGGGAATGAGCGAGTTATACGGCTAGATGAGTTCGGCCCTCATGCGGCTCAAGTACTTTCAGCCATGCGGCTCAAGAGAACACTTGCCGCATGAAATATTCATGCGGTCAAGTCAAGCACAGTTCATCTTCTCCAAAATTTCGAGAAGAAGAACACCATGAGAGCCAAGTTCTCAAGCTTCATAACTCT
>JANAVB010001658.1:0-30495 GCA_029216955.1 Iris pallida | reverse complement strand
GTAGGTAAAGAGTATTACCTAAGAAATATTGGTAATAGAAAATGGATAAGTATGGATATTGGTTTACCTAATATGTGTAGGTAAGGATTAGCATAGTCTGCATATATATATTATATATATATATTATATATATATATATAATATATCTATATATATAATATATATATATATTGTTAGAGCATAGGGTAATACCTTGTATGGCCTAGAATTGAGTAGAATACCTTGGTATAGCAAGGTATGGACCTAAAACCAAGGTATGACCTAGATTGACCTCATTTAGGTATTGACCAAATTGACCTACTTTGACCTACAAATGACTTGGAGACCTATTAATGACCTAGTATAGCATGTTTATGTTTTCAAAACATAAATTGACATTCATATTCCATATTTAGGTCTTCGAGGCACCGTATCAGATACTATGATATTCCACCATCTCATCGAGTACATTCTCTGATAGTTTTTATTATTTGATATTTACTATGAATCATGTATTTAGTGATGCAATATTTGATTCTGACACGATGATACACAGAATAGTATATAGCTGGATCTTGTCATGAGATGTTACCATGGTTATCGTATTGACATTGTACACACATGGACATTAGACATTGTACATGATAGTATCGTAAAACAATGCTCGTGTATCGTAAAATATCATGGTTGGATCCACAGTACTAGTTAGGGCATTAGAAAAATCCTAGTAAGAGATGTGATCAACTCCCTATTGTATTGTAAACATGGTAAGTGTTAAGCGTACACCTTATGCTTGATTAACCATGCCACCTAGCTATTGTACAAGTTCCCAAGCCGATCACATCTCGAGAATACTATTTTAAATACATAGTGCTTATAGTATTTACTGTTCTACCTCATATTTCTTGGACTGTACGTACATATTCTGTCTGTTTATTTTCATTCCTGTACATCGTACTCTTTATATCATTTATTCTTCAAAGTACTATTGCTAGGTTATGATTACATATTGGTAGTTCTATTCTTCATCATTTATAGTACTCTTTATTACAGTTTTATTGTTTTTGTCAATTAACTAGAACTGCTATTAGTGTGTGCTTGCTCCAGTCCTGAATGGATATATTTTCAGATGACGGTTGCCCTATCTGTTACTGGCCACGGGGTGTAGTAGGCATAGATCGGGACTCTTATTCGGGAGGGTTTAGCTCCAGCTGGAGGCTTATCTAGTGACTCGTTAGGCTAGGTTTGAACTGTATTTGTCTCCAGTTGATGACTTTTGGCATGTTATTGTTTTAGACTTGTATTTGCAATTTTTGACTCTTAGGCCATCTGGACTTGTATTATTTCTATATTAGACTTCTCTGGATTTTTATTTCTTGTTGTCTTTATTTTTTTTGCCATTTATATTCCTTATATTATGATTGAGTATGGATATATTGTCATTACTTGACCTTCGTTTGGAGATATCTCGACAGGTTATGTTATTTATATTTTTAGTTAGATTAGTAGACCTATGCAGCGTTCTACTGTCGATGCTGTGGCGTAGGCTGGGCGCTGTCACATACTAATGCCTCTATACCAGGTGCAAGCCGTGATAGAAATGCAGCACTATGCTACTACTAGGGCACCCTCTACGGGACAGGATCATCTTGAGGCTCCGGGGTGCATCCCTCGTATACTTCCTGTCCATAGTATGTAGGACAACGGTCCTCTAAGCCATCTGAAAATATCCAGTTAGGATGGAGCGAAGTACAACCCAATAGTTCAAATCAATTGACAAGTGCTATGAAACAGTAAATTATAATGTAACACTTGATGAGCAATTTATAAGAGGCAAGGTACAAAATAGAAGAACAGATAATAAGGAACAATATATGTGATAGGGAGAACAAGTAAAAATATAAAACACAGATGTGTGATAACGAGAAACCTGTCAGACTATACAAACAACAAGTATAGAATAATCCAGAAAAGCTGTAACTAAATCAGTGTTTTGAAATACCAAGTTACATGTGAACGGCTTGGGGGTAATATCCGACAAACCACACGTGTCGTATGTGGCTACTATTATTCTGTTAAGACCATAGGATAGAAAGGGTATGTTCACACGTCTCCTAGGTATTTCTCCGTCTGACCAATACTCATAGATCCAGGTCTCGACACGAAGAATCTCAATTGTCCAGAATAGATTCATTAGGCCAAAAAATTTAGTCCAGTAATTCATTAGTCCAGTAAAAGTCAATAGGCCTGAGACCACGTATCTCAAGATAATGAATCCATACAAAACCAATCCGTGTATCCATCGTGCCAGGAATCAAATAAAACATTAATATAACATGTATCATAGAAAATATCAAATAATGGAAACTATCAGAGAATGTACTCACCTGTGGTCCTGAGCAATGTGCAAGGATCGATGTCCAAAATGGGGTCACAATGACCTAAGTATTAGATATAAATGTTAATTGGTGTTTCGGTGTGTTAAACGTATCTATCTGATTTATATTTATAGATATCTACTATTTGGAATTACCTTAGCCATCTACCCTTTACTTACTCTCTAATGTCCTATACCATGCCATACCCTATGCTACACACATGCATTACTCTCTAGATTACCCATATTAAGTATACCTTTATCGTACCATATCATGATGCCACACTATGACATTTACCTATATTTACATTTAGTCTATGCCTAAAACCTTAACACCCTTAATACCCTATACCAAGGATACTAGGATACTCTATTAGACGCACTTACCTAAGGTATAACCCAAAATCAATGGACATACCCTCTTAATCCATACCCTATATGCATACAGGATATGGTACCCATGGTTGTCTATCCATGATGTTATACCTATGTAGTCCTATAATTATCTATTTACCATGAATGCATGCATTGCTATAGCTATACCTATTAGGTTACCCTTGCACATTTTTATATCAATGATACTCATACAATAACTATATGTTACATAGATGCATATCCCGATCATCACTATATATATCTAGCTAACTTGTAGGAATACCTTACCTTTCCTATATAGGTAAACCAAGTGCCCATCTCAAAATTACCTAATATCACCCTCTTACCTATCATACATTACAATACTCTACCTATACATATTACCCTAACTAAACCTAAGTAGATACCCATGTACCCCTTCACCCCACACTACAACCCATCTATTGCACAACCTGTGCCCCTGTTTCTAACAGTATTTGTTGTTGCCACAAGCCCCTGCACAACACACTAGTAGAGCCCTTAAACCTGCTGTTGGCCTATTGCAATTTGCTGTCACCATATTTTCCCCTCCCTCTCCATCAACTGCTGCCTAGTGCAGTAGGTAATATCTATTACTGCTGTTAGAATGGTACCCCTATGTATGGTACATGGGCACAAAGGTTCCTACTCTCTCCTATACACCAATAATCCTATACAGACCAAGCCTTTCCCTCCTTTCCTAATGCTAATGCCACAGGCAACCTACACACTTGCTGCATTCTTCACTCACTTTTATAAGCACAAGCCACACGCATACAATAACACTCTCACACTCAGACTTGTTGCTTTCCCCTACTTGAACACACACTCAAGTATATTCCTATTTGACTGATACCACACACACACACTTGCCTATTATCCAAACTGATACCATAGTCCACTCCTTATGATACGAAACAACTGCAAATAGGACCCCCAAGCTATTATCCTACTTTGTTCTGCAAAATGCAAAGCCTGCATTCCCAATTGTCCTGCATACTTGGACAACCACAAGCCAAACCCCTCACCTATCTCTACCATTGCTGCTGTTCACTCTATCAAATTTGTGCATATTGTGCATAGATGAAATCAATAGGAACCCCAATCCTTCGAAACCCTATACCCCTACTGCTGTGTCCTATGCCCTATGCCTCTAATGCACAGGTGGTCATCTATTTCACTCCTTACTTCCCCTACCTGGGATGTATCCCCCACTCAACTAGACTGCTGTCAAGGGGAGGAAAACCCCTTCACCCACACTGCCTGCAGGCCAAGGCCTGCTGCCTGGCCTTGCCCGTGCAAGGCACAGGGCTAACCCCCCTTAACTATCCTTTGTGTACAGGCTACATGCTCTGTGCAGAGCTTCCTGCATATCCCTCTGTACTTGCCCTCCACCTATCTATCTATTTATCTGCCTTAACTGGATGCCCCATTAACTTGTAAAAACACAACACTCTAAGCCCCTACACATATATCACACTACACTATACTATCACTCATGCTCTACCTACACATAAACAATTCTCTGATACATCACACTACTCTACACTATCACATTTAATTAAAAAATATCACAATATAGATAATATAAAAACAAAAATACCCTTGTCTAGAAATGTGGTAGTAACATTTATTATTTTTGTTATGCTATTTAGTCTTGTTTTGTAGACCCATATCGTTCTTTGGGTCTAATCGAACATATATGTTATTGGCCTGCAGACCATGACATATACTGTTTATTCTTGATGTTATTTATCCTATGATTGAGATAGATATACTTATAGCTGCTTAATAGATAGAATTAGAACAATAAGACAGATTATACGTATTCGAGACTGGCTAGAGTCCACTCGATACGTAGCTGGCATGTATACATACTACTGGTCCTACGTAATTTGGGAATGGGTCGTTATATTTTTTTGGTAGCCCATGCAGGTCAGAGCATATTGTTTCGGTTATGTTACTATGCCGAACGAGCATGCTATGATATTGTATTAGGATCTCAATCCACAATTGTTTTGAAAATCCTTTTGTTTTTATCCATCGCTTTTGAAACTCATAATTGAAGTCGATCATCTTTCTTGAACTCCTTGTCTTGGACTCTTATTTTTTCTATTTCAGAAGGAATAATCGTGCTTGATGAACCATTTGGACTATATTCCACCATGTAATAGAACGTAGTTGATAGATGTGTTTTAAAAGGAAATTAGTTATCTATAGTAGTAAAGGTTTGGATAGATGTCTGAAATAAATAGGCTGTTTAGAACCATTATTGTCTAAATTTTTATTTGATGAAGATAGGAATTCATGCTTTACAAGACTAGGTGAATAGCTAAGATGGGTAGAAATTTCATAGATACTTCCCCAAGGAATAAGTTAGGATATAGTACAGTATAAGGCCTGACCCTAACCAGCAACCCTAACATTAATAGACTAAATCTTGCTACCTTTTGACTAAGATAGGGCTTAGATTACAAGTACTAGAGGAATTATTATCTAACGATAGTGTCAAGATGGTTAGTAATCTAAGCGTGTTAGATAGAGTAAGAATATCTAAGTAGAATAGACGATCATTATATATGGTAAGACTAGTCTTGAAATGACTTATAAAAGCATAGGACTAGAAGGATGACCAATAGGTTTATGTAGCCATCTAGTTCAGCCTCAACCTTTACCCCTCAGATAGGTATTGGTGGTTAGGCTTACTTGTAAGGATTGTATGATTGCTAATAGGTAAAAGGAGTAGATTGCTAATTGAACTACTATAGAAGTTGGTGAGGTAACTTATAGAAATATAGTATAGTTTAAGGATTGATAAAGTTACGAAGAAATTATGATTTTTCTATGGTTAGTCATAAATAAAGGTGTAAGAGCCAAGCTAGAAGCCCTACCTCTAAATTTGTAACCCTTTAGTAATATAGAGCGTGTTTGAGAAGTGGCATATCGTCTTGCATCGCCCCATCCTTAGTGGGAGTGCAATGTATTCCATATCTCGCAGTTGAGGAGGTATGCGACAGATCCCAGCCATGTGGTCGACAATTTTGAGATCACAGTGGGACCTAGTCTATCATACAATGAGCGGCCAATTGGTATCTTGGATACTAGTAGAAGACGCTTAGAGGACAGGCGATTAGATAAGTTTGGGTTGCATGAAAGCATTATTCTCCAGGAGAATCTACTTGAGAGCATGAGAATTCCATGTGGAGCGGTATTCACATCTATTTGCGGATTCCGGTAAGACATTAGCTTATCTTTTGATATAAATTTTCTGCATGTTAGTGTATTTTAATTTTGTAGACAAAATTTTCTAAGGCGGTTAGGTTGTAAGTCCCCGAATTTTTGGGTATTATTCTTAATTTAATTAATTTATTTAATATGGTTATTTTAATATTAAACTATATTTTATAATCAATGTTGACTATAGAGGTACTTTACCCTAGCTTTGACTTTTGAAGCACAACAATTATCAATTTCTCAAATATAGTTTCATATTCGTAATCTAGACGAGTCTATCTTCATTTTGATATATCATATCTCATTCAAACATGTTCCCTTGTACTACATATTTTTTACACAACTTTGGGGTCAAAATAGCATTTTACCCTTCGCCGTAATTTTGATATTTTTTTTCAATTCCGATTTGAGGCCCAAATCCGATCAAAACCTTTTGATACAATATATGGTTTTGACCAATTTTAAGCCTACTACACACATGCAATGGTGTGCCACTCAATTGAGTTCCCATGTGCTATTTACTTTTAAATGACACACAAGACCAAACTATAGACATATTGGGCTCAAATCGATCACAAAAATTCTACCAACCAAAAACTAGTCCAACTAGGGACAAATGGAGCCTATTCTAGGGTAAACTAACCTATTAGACATATTTAGATTGATTTATAGGAATTAATGTACAACCACATTAATGCAAATTTATTTTAAACGAACTTTATAACAATATTCGTAATTTGGACTCGATTTAAATCTCTTTGGACATATATTTGTATATCTTTTAACTAGTCAACCAAATCTTATCAAACCAAATCCTAATAAAATCCAACCCTTTAAACTTAGATTTCCTATATTTAAACTCCTATTTTCTGTCCGTCCCTATTCCTCACGAAAACCGAGAGGCCTTATATTTCTTTTCCATTTTCATACTTTCCTCTCCACCCACTAAACTTATCACCCTGAACACTTTCAACCTCCTACCACCTTCATCTCGACCCTAGGACACCCCTCTAATACCCTAACGCCTTTCCAAGGGGCCACCATTAGAACCTTGTCACGCCTAGTACCGAAATACAGGAACGGACATAGCCAGCTACCTCGTATGAGATACAAAGACGCATACGGCGATTACGGCTGTCAAGAGACAGGGGGTGCATGCTACAATCAAGTCTCCTATGATCTCATAG
Organism: Iris pallida; assembly: GCA_029216955.1. NCBI lineage: Eukaryota > Viridiplantae > Streptophyta > Magnoliopsida > Asparagales > Iridaceae > Iris > Iris pallida. The sequence goes on along the minus strand of JANAVB010001658.1, from coordinate 23,325 downwards.
AGCATCTTTGTCTCAATCAATTAAAACAAAAAGCAGTAATTAATGATTATGTAAGACAAAGCAGTAAGGTGTCCCCGATGCTTCATCAAAATGATTCATGAGTCTAGATTTACGAGTGTCAGCTAGCACAGAGAGTCAATAGTACATAACCGTAATCAGCTGCAGTCTGATTTAATTACAATTATGTAAGGAAAACTAAATCTCCAGAAGAACAGGCTAAACAGATGCCGGTGGCTAAACGCCAAGAACAAATAGAAGATAGCAGAGAAACCCACTCATGGCCCCCGATGCCCATGTTTCTGGTGTGCACCATGGTTAGGGTAGACGGCTGAAACCTCAGGCTCGGCTACGAAATCTGGCCAAACAAAGCCGGCGGGGTCAGCCCTGAATAGCAAGTACCACAAGGGAGAACAAATTAATGAGATAAAATCCAAATATACATAATAAGGCCGAAACATTATCATAGGCATATATCCTATCATCGAGGCAACGACATCACTACACCAAACAAGGACAAGAGATGTTGTATCATGCCGTGATAAAATTACGTCATATGTTCATGATCAGGTTATAGACTTCTGTGTCGCAACTTTGGTTCATAGCCTATCGTAGCACAATGGCCCAACCCCAACAACCAAACAAGGACATAGGTTGGACCACGCACCACGACAGTCCATGTTCCTCAGCAACTAACAGAAGAAACAGTTCACATGCGAGTCAACTTACAGGCGGCCAATCAATCCTACGCTTTCTATGGTTTGTTTGGGTTATCCGAGTAATGCTTATAAATAGGTATCCACAGATCGTGCCTTATCCAAGTAGGGCTCGCCAAACCAAATATAGCAGTAAACAGTAATCAGTAAGCTTCGGTCCCTTGTCAGGCCACCGGGCTGAATAAATAAGTAACGGTTCCAACCTTCCTATAGGGAGAGGCTGGCTCGGTTCAGTACAGTTTTTAGATACTGCAATCCAGTATGGTGGATGATATACGGTATCTGTGGTGGCTAACCTGTACGCTAGGATAAGGCCTGGGGTGACTTGTTATGCTCGATCTCATGATTCCATTCCCAATCCAATGCTTTTACCAATTCAAGTTTCTTAGTTTAACCTTATATTTTTTGAATCACATGTCGTGGTCACATATTCATCCTCCTAGATGTCGTACTGTGGTATGTATACCCCAAGTATGAATTCACCTCTGCTCGTAGAGTCCCAAATCTAGATTCATCCTCAGTGTAATGCATCAAGCAACAATTATCATACCACCTCGATGCTACTGACCATTTACCAAGACTGTGTTGGGATCAGGAATGTATTGACAAATAATAGGAAAGATTGGGTAGTACGAAGATTTGCACCTTAGTGTACTCATGTATATTGTACCTCAGTACACAATTAGAATAGTACCAGCACGTAGTTAGGTAATCGAGTTAGGAACATGGTCAAACAATTAATGATAGTCTTTCTACGCATAAAAATATGATCTCTACGCATTTCTGTATAAAACATGGGCTTCTACACAATTTTGGGCACAAAAGATCTCCAGACAATTTGTTTGCACAAATAGGGGCCTCGTTACAATTCTACACACCAACAGGGGTTCCTGCATAATTTTGCACACAAATAGGGGTCTCTGTGTTATTCTGCACACAAACAGGAGTCTAATGTGCAAAAATATGCTCAAGAAGAAATTTTGTGCAAAAATACGCACAGGGGAGGACCTTCGTGTAAAAAATACGTGCATAAATGAGTCAGCTGCAAAAATACGCGCATAGAGGGTCCTTTGCGTAAAATACATGCAGGAATGTGTCTGCTGCAAAATATGCGCAGACAGGGTACTTTGCGTAAAAATATGTACAGGGAATGAATATGCTATAAAATACTCACAAAGAGGGTCCTTTGCGTAAAAATATGCGCTGGATGCTGTTCTTCTTCCTGAAAAACATGAAGGAGCTGAAAACTTGTTTAGGCCCTAAAATCTTCAATACAACTCCAAATCTAACGATTCAAAACTCAAAATTGCATAGAATAAAATTTCCTTCACCATGGGACAATTATTTTTAGAAATACTAAGTTTTAATAGATCAAATACTCGAAAAACTCTAAAAGCCTATAATAGAAACTTAGATATACTCTCAACTGTTCATCAAAACCAAAAATGCCAAGAACTAAAGTTGTAGAGAATCTAAAGATATACAATATAGGCTAAAATAATATAAAGAAATCATAAAAATGAGCAATATGGTCTCTTCATTTGTGCAAGATGTACTTGCCTAGGGTTGGTGGGGAAAATAAAATGAGAGAATGAGGGAGAGAGTGAGAGAGAGAGAGAAGAGATGAAATATATAGGCATGGGGGTTAGTGGCACCACTAAATCCTAACCCTAATCCAATGTCTAACCCAAGTCAAGTCTAAATGTCATGCCACATGATCATAAGAAATTAAAATAAAATAAATAATCATGTACATGAATAATATAGGAAAAATACGTATACCGACAACGGAAAGTAACACAGTACCTCGACGAGGAGGGCGACAGGTCTGTGGCCAAGACAGCGGCACCGTAGCGGTACTGGTTAGAGGAGGTATGAAGGGGAACCGATGGTTGGTGTTGGCTGCATTCAAGTGGGGTCGACGGTCGATGAGGCTTCAGCGGGGGTGTTGATGATGGTGTTTTTGGTAGCATGGTGGTGGAGTCTTGGTGAGGACAAGGCAGAGGTCGTGGCTATCGAGGGATCCTCTAGTGGTCGAGACGAGGTACGGTGACATGGATGTGGGTACAAGGGTGGCGATGGTGGCTGGCCTGGGCCAGGGCGGAGTACAGGTGATGGTGATGATCGACTTAGCACGGCGGGTGGCCAGAACGATGCTATAGAAAATTTAGGGTTAGGGATAGGATTTGGTATTTGGTGTGTGTCGGATTGGCGTGTCCTGCGAGACACAAGATTGAGTGGACGTGTCCGGGGTTGTCGGACACGGGAAATGCAATGTAATTGTAATAAGAAAAGTAATGGAAAGAAAATTAGGACACGGACACGATGCACGAGACGATGATCATGGTGGATGGAAATTGGCTATGGTGATGTGAGAAATTTATGGAGAAAACAAAGGGAAGCCTCCCCTATATATAGGAGTGGGGTTTTCTCGGTAGAAAAGGATTAATAATCCAATATTGATTAAATCTTTCCATAACTCTAATCAAATAAATATTTTAAAAACATAATTAATTAAATCTAAGCATTTTATAACAATAATTTAAAATAGTACTTAAATATTATCAATAATTTGAAGAATAGATTTTCGTAAGTACAAAATCTCATTTAAAATTATCAATAGATTTTATAATAATTAATAAATTAAAAAAAATTTAAGTATTTGCTTACTATAATAACTCAAAATACTATTTAATCATCGAAATAATTTAAAAATATTTTCATAAAACAAATCTAATTTTCGAAAGTATAATTTGGTAGAACTCTTGTCAATTGAAAATATATATGCTTTCCTTCGTACGATTTCAAAACAAAATTATTCTCTAAAGTAAAATATAAAATAAATAAAATAATAAATAAATAAAAATTGAAAATTTGAAAATGGGGTTTATAGGATTTGTCTCCAGCTCTCTGACTCTTGGCATGTTATTTTTGAGACATATGTATTTGAGATAGTTGACTCTTAAATTCTGGCTATGGACTTGTATTATGTTTATGTTAGATTCTCCTGGATATTCATATCATGTCTTTATATCTTGATCGTGCTATTTATATTCCTTATAATCTGTAAGCCCATAGATTTTTAGAGTTATTTTTTTATTCAATTTTTATTTAATTTTATTTAATATAGTTAATAGTAGATATTTTTTCTACTTTTCATGATCATAAAATGTACTCCTCCGTAGCTTTGATTCTTGGAGCACAAAAATGCCAAACTCAAAAACTTTCTTCATGAGTTTTGACCTAGACAAGTTTATATTCGATTTGATATATCATGTCCCATTCAAATATGTCTTCTTGTATTATAATTACTTCGCACAACTTTGGGGTCAATTTAGGCCAAGAAGTTATCTACAGTGAGACTTGTCGTAACTTCCAACTTATTTTTGAACTCGACAGGGATCCAATCTAATCGACCCTATATGGTTTCAACTTATTTTTAGCCTACTACATACATGTCAAGGGTGTGCTATACAATTTAGTTCCTATGTACTACTTATTTTCAATTGGCACATAAGACCCTCTTTAGCCATTTTGGTGCTTAGTCGACCTAGAAATAATTTTGGGGCTCAACCCTAACCAACCTAGCCCAGTGGAGACCACCCTAGATTTCCAACCTATAATCTAGACTTTTTAATTTGAATTTATTCGAATTATGCACAGCCATGTGCACAATTCATGCACCCTTGACGAAAGTCAAACATCCTTTACTATATTAGGAAACCACTTGCACCCCTTTCCATAATTGCAGTTAGGAGGGTGAAACCTTATTCAAAATTCCTCAAATTAAACCCTAACCTTCTCCATATATTAACGAACAACACCCTAACATCTACCTCCTCTCCCAGCCGCCAGCACCCCTCCCCTCTACTACAACCTGAGAGCATAAGGGGCGGCCACAAACCCTAGCCACCCTACATGGCCGCCACCCTCATACCCCTTTTATCCACCTTTTCTCTTCCCCCTCTTTCACCCTAGCAACTTAAGGAACCCCCAAGGGCACTTTAGAAAGGAGCAAAGTCCAATAACTTGGGAAAACTTCAAATGAAGCGGTGCTAAATTCATACAACATGTATGCCCATCTTGCTAATCCATTTTCTCCACTTCTAGACATGATCAAAACTTCATGGGACCAGAAATGCTGGTTTCCCCTATGTGTCTACTACCATCATATAAAATTTAATGTCGAAATTCTTTTTAGATTTTTGGGGTACACGTTTTACCAAAGTGTGTCGAAAATTGATACTGTTCATTACATGACAGTTTTGAACTGTATAACTTCACTTTTGCCGTTGATATCATATATAAAAGAACATATTTTGATTATCTACAATTCTTGTTCAATGATTTTTTCATAATTTTGCTGTTTTAATGCTTGAATCATTCGATCTTTGAAGGACAAAATTTTGTCCTAAAATGAACTATCGACATTACCATCTTGTGAGTTCCAAATAATTTTGTATGCATCCAATGCTCGATATTATCTATCCTCGACTCATGATCACGAATATTTGATAATTTAAATAATTTTTTACCATTTATTTCAGATTATTAAAGCTAGTTTATTTATGGTTAAACAATTCCTAATATTATTGATTTATCAATATGGATATTAGTTTGATCATGAATTGATTTTATAATAGGTTTTATGCAATAATAAGTATATAAGATATATTTCCAGAATTTTAGAGATTTATTTAAGAATTATTACTGAATATTTTATATTTATAATTGTGGAATTTTATTAGTACTAGAAGGAGTATTTTGACTAGTATGTATTATTATTAGTTGTGACTAGTATATAGTTAGTTAAACATACATATATATATATATATATATATATATATATATATATATATATATATATATATATATATATATATATATATAGTTCTAGACATCATTCTACCACCAATACTGCGGCATAGGCTGGACTTGGACACGTACTCGTATTTGAAAAGCAGGTGCGGGTCGTGACATTCTCAAAAAAACTTTATAACTTGTTGATTACAAATAATTCTGATTGCATTGAATGTAAGAAAATTCTAGGTACATGTTGAGATTGTGGAGAGTGTAGCGGTAGAGGTCAATTCGACGTGTGATTCCTTTACTTTGTTGACGATCAGACTTTGAGTGCACAAAGCTTTCTCCTTTGTAGATATAAACTTTAGCAAGTATATGTGAGAGAAATTTTGATGTTCTTTAATTGAGCATCTACTAGAGATAATATGGACATAGTAGATTCAAGAGAAGCATCTTAGAATTCTCGTGGAGGAAGATGAAGTGTACAAAATAATGGCCACCAAGTGTTGAGGAATTAGTCGGCTGAGTATTATCATATAAGTTCAAGTTTTGTCCTTGAAGACATAAAAATCGAGACTTTTATAGCGAAAGTCTAAAAAAATGGTTAGTTGCTGAGTTCCTATGGGAGGCACTGTCCTGCAGGAGAAGATTGTCCGCGGGAAATATTATCCTGTGATTGTCGGCTTCATGCGGAGCTAGTTATCTCACCTTCAAATGGCTTAAAGTCGAAACAGAATTCTGGAAACAAAAAGCTAGACTTAAATGGGACAACAAAGGGGACCGCAATTCCAGCTTCTTCCACGCCTGCGTGAAAGGCCGCAGACAACAGCTCAACCTTCATCGTATCTCCGACAACAACGGCAACCACTTGACGGACCAGCTTGAGATTCAAGAGGCTGCGGCCAACTTCTTTTCCAATCTCTTCACCAAAGAAGCGGTCATCATGGACGAGGGAGTGCTGGCAAAAATCCCTAGCATCATTACCGAGCCCCAGAATGCGCAGCTCCTCTCCCTCCCTACCGCCGCCGAGGTGCAGACCGCGGTTTGGGCTCTTGACGAGCATAGCGCTCCCGGACTAGACGGCTTCAGCGGGGTTTTCTACCAAAATTGCTGGGACATCATCGGTCCAAACTTTTTGGAGGCTACGGTCGCCTTCTTCCAAGGAGCTAGATACCCCAAATCCTTATCCAGGGCTAATCTCATTCTCGTCCCCAAAAAAGACAACCCAGAAACCTTCAAAGACTTCAGCCCCATAAGTCTATACAACTTCGCCAACAAAATCATCGCAAAAATTATCGCTAATCGGATAGCGGGTCTCCTGCCCAAAATCATTTTCGAGGAGCAGAGCGGTTTCGTGAAAGGGCGTCACATCGTGGACAATATCCTGCTCGCTCAAGAGATGGTCACTTGCATGAAATTACCGGCTAGAGGGAGGAACATCGCTATTAAGCTAGACATGAAGAAAGCATACGACCACCTCGACTGGCAATTCATGATCTGGGTTTTTAGGGCTTTTGGCTTCTCTGAACCCTGGATTGACATCATTTTCTGGTCCATCAACAATTCCTGCTTCTCTACTGTTATCAACGGCCTGGCTGATGGTTTCTTCAATGCTAGCCGTGGCGTCCGCCAGGGGGACCCTCTATCTGCCAATATCTTCATCATCACTACAGAGGCCCTCAGCATGAGCCTTAAGAGCATGCCCTATACCCCGAGGTTCCACCACTTTTACACCTCCACCGGCTGCCCTATAATCACTCTCCTTGCCTATGCCGACGATGTCCTCATTTTTTCCTCCGGCGACATCGGCTCTATCGAGGTGGTCCTTCAAACGCTGAACAGGTACACCAGATGCTCCGGACAAAGAATCAACAACAACAAAAGCTTCATCTACACCCATCACAAAACGGACAGGACTCACTCTGCGACGATCTCCAACCTGACTTCCTTTGCCATATCATACCCTCTTTCACCTACTTAGGGTGCCCATTGGTATACGACAAGGCCAACTCGAGTATCTTCGAATTCATGGTTAGCACCATCAGGAAAAGGATCGAGGGCTGGCACAATGCCACCCTCTCGCCTGGAGGCAAGCTGATTCTGATCCAGCACGTGCTATCTTCCATTCCTATTTACACCCTGGCGGTCTGCAACCCTCCCAAAAGGTTCTCGCTTCACTTGAATCTGTTTTCGCCCGCTTCTTCTGGGGCCACAACAAAGGCAAGGATAAGCACCACTGGGCCAGCTGGACCACTATGGCTAACCCCACATTCGAAGGCGGTCTAGGATTCAGCAGATTGGAACACATCGCCGACGCCTGCTCCATGAAGTTATGGTGGAAGCTACGCACAGACAACTCAATTTGGACTCGCTTCATGCAAGCGAGATACTTCAGATATTCCCACCATGGGACGGCCTTAGTCAACAACCGTTCATCGTCTTCCTGGAGACACATTATCCGTGGCCGTCAGCTTGCTGACCCCCTCATGCACATCAAGCTGGGCAACGGCTACTCTTCTATGAGTCACGATCGTTGGCTGGACAGGAACCTCTGGCACCCCCCCCGGATCCCCTCCGCGGGAGGGCCAAATTCACGAGCTTTGGGACCCCACGTCCGGTTGGATCTGGGACCGTGTCAGGACCTGGCTCGGCCCGGAAGCTTCCACCCGTCTCGCCACTGCGAATCTCAGCCTCTCCGACACTCCTAACATCACGAGATGGTCCCCTAACCGGGACGGCCAGTTCACTCTGTTTTTTGCCAGGTCTGTCGCGCGCGGCATCGGGACCCCATCACCCCTCATCGTTCCTTTCTGGCACGCGTGCATCCCCATCAAATGGTCAATACTTATCTGGCGAGCCCACTTTCGAAAGCTTTCCACCGACGATGCCATCACATCGCTTGGCTACAGCCTCGCTTCAAGATGCCATTGCTGCACTTCCCTTCAAGCCGAATCTGCTGAGCACATCCTCACCTCCGGTGATCTGGCCAAGACTATTTGGACGATTCTCAGCAAAAAGTTTAGGAAGGCCCTCCATCTTGGGGCTACAACGATCTCTTGTCCAGCTGGGGCCTCTCCCACGGACATCAGATCGTAGCAGCCGCGGGCATTTGGATCTTATGGAAAAACAGAAACAAGTTCCGATACGAGGGCCGACATCTTCCTCCACCCCAACTGTACAGGGAAATCATCAGACAAATCCTTAAGATCCGGACGCGGTGCTCGTACTTCACGCCCAGATTCTGGGAGACCCTAGATTAGTATTTGTCTTCTTGTTTCTGTTTTGTCGGCTGGCCTAGCCGGCCCTTCTCTTTTGCCTGCGCTAGGTGCGCTTCTTGTATAGGCTTCTTCTTTTTGCGCCTGATACATCAATAAAATTCCTCCTTCTCTTAAAAAAAAATATATATATATGTATATCAATGATAGTAATCATGTTAGTATGGTTATTAATGTTATTATCTATAGGAGTTAGTGAGACCGAGCCTGCAGAAGTTGGAGCCAGATCCATAATCTACACTCTCGTGGTGATTTCAAGCAAGATACCATGCCACTGTGATTTTTTTTTTTTGCTATACATGGACGTGTTGTTGTGTGTTAGGATTAAATGTGTTAGCAGAGCATCCAAGTGTGACTTGGGTGCTGTAGGTGATGCCATCGACGACATATAATGGGTGTATGTGTGTGTGTGACCTAGCATGCTAGTAGACTTTCTCGTGTTGAAGTTATTTTTCAGTGACTTCTATGACTTGACACGACACTTGGAGTGAGAGTTACATTGGTATTGGCACATACCCTGTATATGGCCGGTACAAGGGATTCGTGTGACGGTTCATATAGAGTTAGTATGAGTCTAGTTAGTGACTTGCATTGAGATATGTATTGTTCGAGTCATGGATATGACTAGTGCAAGCCATGGTGGAAAAGACTATTAGTAGGCATATGAGAAGCCACATATTAGGCTCAGTGGTTGCCCAGTTATGGGTTCATAGTTTCCTGGTTAAAGGTGTATTTCTAGTATATATCCAGTAGCGGCCGCTAACCGCGCGTCAGAACACGGTCGGAAGGTTTGCTAGTATATATATAAGACTCTAACGTATGTTATGCTTTATTCCTTTACCTACTCATACGTACCAAAGTAGTCTTCAACATGCATACATTAGATGGGTAGCCTCCCATGTCAGTTATATTCATGTTCATATATATTACTTTTACTGTTCACATTGTCGCTAGTTGTTGTATCTTGTTACGTCCCTCTGGGGACCTGGTGATCTACTCTGGTTGTTGCTGAGCTTATAGTATATACAGGTATATGATATGATTTTGGCTGCAGGGGTATTGCTTGTAGTGTTAGTTTATCATTTTCTCGTGCTTTCTATTTCCTTTCCTGTTATATCTTTCTCATTTAGCCTAGTTTTACTGGACCTCTATTATTCTTCGGGTCCATTCCAAACATATGTTAATGGGCTGCAGACCATGATATATATTGGTTGTTCTTGATTTTGTTCATTACTGTGGATTGAGACATAGATAAGATAGATTAATTAGTATATGTTAGAATTCTATTCAGCGTACTACGACTAGGATAAGTCCATTAAATTGGAAATACTTATTCTAGCCGTACAGCTGACATGCGCATGTCTTGGGTTCCTACATATTTTGGAACTGGGGCGTGACATATTTTTGTGGTGACCCATGCAGGTCATGATTAAATCGTTTTGGTTACATTACTGTATCGAACGAGCCTGCAATATAATAGTGTATTAGAATCTCAATCTACAGCTGCTATTGAATTCCCTTTGATATCTACTATCTTTGTAATCAAACATACCTCTCTTGAACTCCTTGTATCAAATTTTCGTCTTTTCTAGTTTCAAAAAATTGAACATTTGAGCTTGATGAACTATTTTGTTTATATTATGTGATAGAAGTAAGAAGGATAGAATATTATAGGGAGTGATTGTCCACAGACGAGTAGGGTAGAGATAGACACCTATACTAGATGGACCGAGTATATTGAAGTAGTATTCTTCTGCGGTAGAAATTTCTACTTAGAGGACATAGTAACCCATGCTTGATAGGAGTAGGTAAATAGCTAAGGTGGGTAGAATTTTATAGCTATTTCCCTAAGATGGAAGTTAGAATAAAAGACATTGTAGGATTTGACCCCAACGAGAGACCCTAAGATTACTAGACTAATCTGTGCTACACTTTGCCTAAGATATAACCTTGGGTAGAAGTACTAGAGGGATTTTTATCGAGTGCTAATATCATGATAGGTGACCTAGAAGTATTAAATAGAGTATGAAGGTTTAAGTTAGGCTATACGACTATCTCTACATACGGTAAGACTAGCCTTGAAACGATCTATGAAACACCATGACTAAAATATTGACCAATAGGTATGTCTATCTGTTTAGCTCAGCCTCGACCCTTGTCTAGCAGATATAGGTGCAACATTTTAGGTGTACTTGTAAGAATTGTATAGCCTGTTGACAGTCAGAAGAAGTAGAGTATTGTTTTTCTTCTATTTTGTTGAAGACCTTGTCTATATAGGAATAGTGTTGAGTTAAGAATAATTTCTCCTTATAGATTTGCTAGCCCATAGTACCATGACGGTACTTAAGACTCCTTAGACAGCTTTGATTTTATTCCAAAATACCTAAGTTTTGTATACCATATAGGAAGTTATACCGTTCTTGACATTGACTTTTATTGTTGTCATAACATAAGTTCAGATGGACCTAGAACTAAGGGTACCTTATTTCCTGGTAGGTTGTGTGAACTTAGAATCCCAATAGTAGTAGTGTCCTTTAGAAATCATGTTTGATAATTTTCTTTTATATCATGTTTTAAATTTGAGGATAGAATGTAAGACCAAGCAGATGGCCAGAAGGACATCTTCAGCAGAAGGCTGCCTTGTACCATACGAAGGAGCTTCCGACTTGTCATTATTATGGCAAGAAGGGACACATTCAGCGAGATTGCCGGAGAAGACTAGGACAATGCTTGCGGTGTGGATCTGATCAGTACCGTGCAATTGAGTGTCCACAGTAGAGCGATATACCACACCATCTAGCTCTGAGGCTAGTAGTACCAGCACTGTCACGACCCGCACCCGCTTTTCGGATGCGAGTTCGTGAGCAAGCCAGCTACGTATCGAGCGGAGTCCAGCCCGACTCGAGTACGTATAAGCTGTCAAGGTCATGGGTATCATATCTAATCTAAACTATATCTCAATCCACATGAATCATATAAACAAGAATGAACAAGTATGGGTCATGGTCTGCAGCCCATTAGCATATTGTTCGATTAGACTCTAAGAATGATATGAGCCTATAAATAAGCAGAGTATATCATGGTATGGAATATAAAGTACGAGAAGATAATAAAGAAATAACACAAACAAATACCTACATCATACATCGCAAACCTCTATCATCCTGCTCTGCTAACTAACTCCATGTAGTCGCTAAACCTGAAGAGATCATCAGGTCCTCAGAGGACTAGCAAGATACATAAAAACGAGCCTTTCGAACAGTTTATTATTCATGGAGAAAAATACAGAATAAACAAGTAAAACTAAGTAATGAATAAGCACGAATCTATACACTGTCTACACGAAAATGAACTGCTGAACAAGGACTAGAGAACTCATGTCAAGATGTCAACGGATAACCGAAACGAATACTCAAACCCTCGTCCCTAGCGTGGACTCGCAGGTTTGAACGACTACTAATCTTCGTCCCTAGTGTGGACTCGCAGATTAGCATCACCCTCGTCCCTAGTGTGGACTCGCAGGCGTAAACCCTATACTACTAACCCTCGTCCCTAATGTGGACTCGCAGGCTAGCATCTACTACTAACCCTCGTCCCTAGTGTGGACTCGCAGGCTAGCATCACCCTCATCCCTAGTGTGGACTCGCAGGTGTGGACCAATAACTACTAACCCTCGTCCCTATTGTGGACTCGCAGGTTAGCCTCAAGGTTCAAGACACAAAGGCACGACTCAATCAAGGCACGACCAATAAGACACAAGGCGAACTGTGAACACGGTCTACAAATCAATGGTACCAATATATGAACAGGATATGAAAGATACATATCAATAATATGAGAAAAACTGGATGATAAATAAAAGACAGTGCATGTAAATAAAGCTGTGTAGAAAGGCAAGGTATACTTGCCTTTGGTCCTGAGCTGCTGGCACGGATTACAACCCGTATGGAGATCCAATTAACCTGTTTATGCCATATACATGATGTCAAATACACAACTAATATTGATAAGTAGCCTATCTATTTATTGGTTTGGTTTCTAGGTCATGTTGGTCAAATTTGCTATTCCTAGGTTGTTTGAGTCCAAAACCCAACTATTGGATTCCATATCCTAAGTTTATAAGCTATATTAGATAGCAATATTTCTTATTTACATGCAACCCCACATTCCTGCTTGACTAATCCTAATCTATTATGCTGGCCAAAACCCCTTTTCTATTACTCATAACTGATACTAACTTCCTCCTAGCTAACCACTGGTACATTACCACTGTTAATCACAAATCTTCATATACATTTGGTACATGATCCCTGTCCTTTGTCTGCACATATGTACAAGAACTTGACTACCCATAGATGGGGTGTTGATGCCAGTTGACAACCCATTACCTGTTCTACTATTAGACAGGAATACCAACCTGTCCTGTTAACCCTACACTCCCTTAGGCTTGGTACCACTGCTTGGAAACAACTGCTATTTAGATGGCAGTAGGCTGAACTGATATGAACAAAGTAACTGAACCTCTATGGTTCTAGGACTGGGACAAGTAAGGGTCTGAACTAATGCATCCTTGCTAACTGGAACTGAACCTAAACGTATGTAAAAGGCTGAACATGCATATAGAGTGGACTGCTCAAAGCGGATTACCTATACTGCTTTCTAACCCAATAGCCTTTTAATGGCAGGATACCTTTTATTGTCTCAGAAATCAAATGTCCTATGAGACCTCTGTATTCACATTATAAAAGAATCCAACCATTAGTGTATGTAATGAGAGAATTCAAGGGAAAAAGGTTTGGGTCCCAGTGAGCTTGCTGTAGGGAAAATGCAATGCTTTGTACTTTTGCAAGTTTTCATAAACTTTTTCAAATGGATGTCAAAAGTGCTTTTCTAAATGATTTTATAATAAAAAAACATTTTTGTAAAACAACCTCCTGGCTTTGAAGATTTCAAAAATCCTGATCTCGTATTCAACCTTCGTAAGGCTCTCTACGGTCTCAAACAAGCACCTTGTGCATGGTATGAGTGCCTTAGTTCCTTCTTTCTTGAACACAATTTTTCAAAAGGGAAGGTTGACTCTACTCTCTTTATAAAAAATTTAGATAAAAATATTTTATTAGTACAAATATACGTAGATGACATAATTTTCGGATCAACCAATGAGATGCTATGTAACGAGTTTGCTAAGTGTATGCAGAGTGAATTCAAAATGAGCATAATAGGAGAACTAACATTCTTTCTCGGGCTACAAATTAAGCAAAGTTCACAAGGGATATTCATCAACCAAGCAAAGTATACAAAAGACTTACAGAAGAAATATGACATGGACAATGTCAAACTGATCGGCTTTCCTATGGTAACGTCTACAAAGCTTGATATAGATGAAAGTGGTACACCAACTAAAGTGTGTACGTACAGAGGTATAATTGGTAGTTTACTATATCTAACTGTTAGTCAACCAGACATTATGTTCTCAGTATGCTTATGTGCTAGATATCAGGCTTGTCCTAAAGAATCACATGTAAGCGTCGTTAAGCGTATCATGCGAAACCTTAAAGATACTTTGATGACCGGTCTTTGGTATCACAAAATTGATTCATTTGACCTGATAGGTTACTCGGACGTGGATTTTGCTGGATGCAAAGTTGATCATAAAAGTACCAGTAGCACATGTCATTTTTTAGTTAAGTCTTTAGTCTCCTGGTTTTCTAAGAAACAAAATTCTATCACATTATCAACAACTGAGGCCGAATATATAGCAGGAGGACGTTATTGTACTCAGATTTTATGGATGAAACAAACTTTGCAAAACTATCAGTTATTCACGACCAGAAATCCTATGCGCCAAACACTACATGCGCCAGGTAGCTCAGACAAAATACTTGACACAGTAAAACAAAAGTATAGACATTGAAAGAGGATTTTTATTTGCATATAAAAGTCTATTAATTGTCTAGTAAAGGCTGTACAAAGGAGAACTTCTACAAAAAAAAGACCCTAAGTCTACAGCCAGGTGCAGCAGTCATCATGCGCTCTTGAAAAGGCGCATCTCACCATACGCTCTCAGTCAGGCGCATCCCACCATGCGCTCTCAGCCGGGCACATCCTTTCAGCAGCTCAGTTATGTGCATCCTCATCCTCAGTTATGCGCATCTAATGCATCGACTAATGAAGCATTTATTGAACAGAACGAGGGTGGTAATTAACCCTCTAGCTGGAGGAAGAGCTCCCCAAACCAAGGAAAGAGGAGAGCACCGCAAATCAACCTGCGACTAACCCAACCAGAATGGGCAACACCCACTCTAGCAGGAGGAGGAGCTCTCCCAAAGGCCAAGGAAGATGATCGCAGCATCGCAATTCCGATCTGCGGCTCTTCCAGCATAACGGAGACGAGGCTCGAGCATCCCGATCTTTGGATGCAACAGGCACCTTCCGCCTGCCTCAGAAGCCCTCGACTCCGACTTTTGGATGTAACAGTCACCTTCAAGTGCATCAATGAAGACATTGCGTCGTATCTTCACCCTCGGATGCATCTCGTCAACAGAATGTGCTCGAGCAAACAAGTTTACTTTGGGAGGACGTGAGAGAACGAGAAGTAAACCCTCTCTATGCCACTATTTATAGGCCGGGCAAATCAAACCCATGCGCCAAGTGGCTGGCTCTCCGAATCCCGTGCAATGAATTTGCATTAAATGGACGAACCTGACGCTTCGAATTCAGCCAAGTCAAAAACGGCTTTTTAAAGCACTCGAAGAACGTAACAGTCGCACCAAAAGATGTGTCAAGCGGAGCGGATGTGCCGGCCAGACTGCGCATCACAAAGACACGCCCCTCAGCACCAAGCGCTTCACAAGCTTGTGCCCCCATGCGGCCCCATGCGCCTAGTGGAACGCCGATCGATGCGCCCACTCAACAACCCATCACTTGTCAAAGAACATTAAATGCTGAAGTCTGACAGAGTTGACAGCACGTCCCCCGAAGACTGCAGTTGACAGCTTTTTCAGAAAACGAAGCGTCGCCGACGTCAGCATCATCATTACTTCCCTCCGACGGTTACAACCACGTGGCCGCCCAACCATCTCGCATGCGCCTCCGCAGCCATGTGCCCAAAGCTCTACATGCACCTCAAAAGCCATACACCTCAGACTTTTCTCTGATCCCTAAAGACAGAAGTAAAGTCACTACTGAAGCTCTGCATGCGCCTCAAAAGCCATGCGCCTCAGACTTTTCTCTGATCCCTAAAGACAGAAGTAAAGTCACTACTGAAGCCTCGCATGTGCCTCAAAAGCCATGCGCCCCGAATGGTTCGTGACTCCCAAAGGTTACGAGCCAAAGTCTCCTCATATGCCCAATCCCAGGGGCATCTTACCAGATCATTCTCCATCAAATCCGAGATCTCCGAGCCATGGGCTTACGACACGTGTCCTTTGACTCGATTCACCCAAGATCTCAGCAACAGAAAGATTCTCCCTCCTGCTACGTGCCAGCCCACAACAGTAGCATGAAGAATTCAACTCCTCAATCAGGGCGCTTCGTCCATGCGCCTCCATCAGTAATCACCACGTGGCGTCCCCGCGTCCAGGTGTATCCTACATATGCACGCATGAGCAGCCAGCCTGCAGACTATAAATAGAGGGATCATTTCCTTCTTCCATACACAAACATACATAGACAGACAGAGACGTCGCACAACCACCGAGGCAGATACAGACACTCAACGTCTTCTTCCTCTCCGCAAGCTCCTGCACCTAGAGCAACCCAGATCTTCAGAGAACCGTCATCAGATCGTCAACGGAGTCAACGTATTACCACTCGCTCCATCGGCACTAGGGACCCAGATTAAACAAAAGTGTACTCCTAGGACTACGTCTAAGTCCTACATTATAAGTCTGTTTTGTTTGTATTGAAATTACATCAAAAGATTTTAATGGCAAACAAGCTGGCGACTCTGCTGGGGACCTCTTTCTCCTCCACCGAGAAAGCTGTGTCGCAATCCAACGATGTGAAGGTGGGATCCTCCCACAAGACGCTGGTCGTACGCCTCAATCAAGAGGCGTATGAGGAGTTTATTTCTGAAGGCAGTACGAGTCCTTCGAGGCGGCTGCCGAAGCCGAAGAGGACTCGCCAAATCTGGGTGCACAAGGTCGACGCCTCTGGCACCACCACCGAAGGGGATGCGCCGATCCAGCCTTCCCTTCCTGCTGACGTCCTCAGCAACCAAGATGCACCCACCGGTGTAGCGCATCTCTCGGGAAAACGTGCGGCTGACCACATTCCCCAGCCATCTTCCTCTCAGGCGAGGAAGATGCGTCGACGGAGCAGGGGCGCAGCTAATTTCCTGCGCATCCCCTCCGATGCGCCACCGAAGGTCTCTGTCTTTGACAGACTCACTCGCTGTAGTGGCGAGGAGAATTTGGATTCTGAGTACTACACGCCCCAGCGGGCTAGTATAAAGAAGTCCAAGACAGCACGGGCCATACGCCCCGAACGTGCTATACCAGCAGCAAGCCAGAAGCATGCGCTCACAATCATGCGCGCTGCTGATGGTAAGCTGTATAAGGTCGACTCAGGTGCTTCTGTGCCAAAAACGAGCTGACCTTCAAAGTCCTTGTCTCACTTGGACGCATCTGTTGCGTTCGCAACCAAGTCGAGCGAGGCAAACCCAGTGGTCTTGAACTCCCGCGCCTCCTCTGGTTGTGCGTCTAAGGTTTGTTCAAGTCACTTTAAATGTTATTCCTCCACTACTTATCTGAGTGCCTGTATGGTGTTGGATCAGGGGGCGCAGCATTCACTTGACCACCCCGGCGCTTGGCCTTGCCATGCGCCTGAAGGGGGTACGAAGGTGGCACTCTCCTCCAACGATCTACGTAACGTAATCACTCACAAACGCCGATCAAGAGAGTCGACTGACAAGCACGATGTGCCCCTCACAGGGCACACTTGTGCTGTAGTCACCATCAACTGCTGTTACAAGGCAGCAGTCCTACCAAAACAGTCGGTGTTCCAGCGGCTGCAATCATCGACACCCCTCCGACGTCGCCTCGGGAAAAAGGTGTCAACAAAAGAGGAGCCAGAACTAAAGGTTGTTTCATGCAATGTAATCGCTAACTCCTCGTCAGTTCGAAAGGCGACTGGCAATTCCTCGTCCAAGGGCCAGCCGAGGAAAACTAAGACAACCGTTTCGTCCTTCGAAGTGTTCGAAGGCACTCGGGGAGGAAAAAGATCTTGGAGGAAGCTGGGGGTAGTCAAGCCCCTGTTGATCCTCCTTCCGAAGACGAAGCTGTCCTCCAAAGCACAGCTGGGGTGGATCTTCATCCTCGAGGCGAAGGCAGCCTCCCGGACGTAGCTGGGGGTCGTCTAGCCCCTGTGGATCTGTATCTCGAAGACGAAGAAGTCCTTCAAGACAGGACTGGGGGTAATCAGGCCCTTACGGATACTTCTCCCGAAGACGAGGGTGTCCTTCAAAACATAGCTGGGGGTAGTCTAGCCCCTGCAGATCTGAGTCTCGAAGACGAAGAATTCCTCCAGAACATAGCTGGGGGTAGCCAAGACAAAGCTCCGGGAGCAACAACTCCTTTACAGGAGAGTGAGGACGAAAGCGAAGCCTCAACCGAGCCATCCGACTCCAGCCGCGTCATGACAGTCTACATGACTGGGTGTGATACTGAGTCGGATACGCCACCAGCAGACCTCGTCCAGCGCATGGATACCCTGGAGGGAGGACTCAAAATCCTCTCTGCCTCCATATAAACACTGACTCAAGCAGTGTTCGAGATACGGTCAGCCTTGGCCAGGGCACCTTCTACCGGTCCTGACCCAGGGGCTAATGGAGAATCAAGTGTACCTCTTCAACAGGTATCCTTGGATACGGATCGCCACGAAGCACCTCGGACGTCGGAGCCATCAAATGCTCAACTCCAGGCTATACCACCTTCACCGACTTCCAGCTCCACGGAAGACGTGGTGGAGATGATCAGGGACTTGCGCGAGCGCTTTGAGTCCAAGAATAGGCAAGAGGAGCGCTAGAAGATGGGGATCCCCTAATCCTAACCCCTCGAATGGAACAA
Source organism: Iris pallida (assembly GCA_029216955.1). NCBI lineage: Eukaryota > Viridiplantae > Streptophyta > Magnoliopsida > Asparagales > Iridaceae > Iris > Iris pallida. Next base: position 4,467 of record JANAVB010001658.1, on the reverse strand, counting down.
AGTGGTTTATCCTCCTAAATATAAACCATAAACTCTAACGCCGTACGATGGGAAGGACTCTCCGTATCGCTATCTGACGTACTTCCAGTCCTAAACGGGACATCTCCCGAAGGAGGACGCACTGCTTACCAGCATATTTATCGGGGCACTAAAAGGAGTGGCGTACGATTGGTACTACAGCCTCCTCGATAACTCTATATCTTCCTTCGACGACTTGACGCGCCTCTTCCTCGACCGTTTCTACGAGGGCGGGAAGGACATGACAATGGCATCCCTCATAGAGATACGCCAGAAGGAGAAGGAAACAGTTCGGATATTCATCGAACGCTTCCGACAGGCCTGCTTCAGACTGCCCCCGGGCATGCCAGAACATGCACTCCTCTCCTCCTGCAGCATGAATATGCTGCCTGCAGTCAAGCTCTGGCTGAACTCCACTCCTCCTCCCGACTGGAGTTCCTTGACCATCGAAGCCGAAGCAGCAGAAAAGAAGGCGTCCAATGCTCGCCTTCTGGGAGTTAGTTTCCCTGCCTTTGAGGACAAGGGGAAACGGCCTGCAGCCAACAACCCCGAACGAGAGACGAAGGGAAAACAGGCATTGACTGTCAATGCCTCAAAAGGTGCATCAGCACCCACTTAAAAGCCTCCACTTGCACCAAGGCCGAAGGAGGTTTATTCCTTCAACGATGAAGACACCCTACAACTCTTCGAGATACTGAAGCAGGGTGACAAGATCAAATTGTCGGACCCAAAGCGTCCCGACGAGGTTGGGAAAGTGGATAATCCGAGGTACTGTCACTACCATCGGTTTGTCGGACAGCCAACCAAGGACTGCTACGTCATCAAAGACTACATCCAGCGCATGATCAATGCGGATGTTATCTCCGTCGACTACGAGGAGAAGACGGTTTCGGCCAACGTGGTGTCACTCCAGTTTGGCACCTTGCCGCCAACTACAACACAAGACGACGTCGTCCCCATCCCTAAGGCGACAATAGAGGTGGTTAACTTACCTCCTACTCGTGACAATGTGAGTGGACTCACCCCGCTCACCACATCTCGGGGAGAGATCTTATGGGTTCACCCTGATCTCGTCTCCGAAGTTACTCAACCGGAGGTACGCTCTGCCTCCAAAACCAAAGGCAGGAAGATCAAGTCTTGTCGCATGGTTTCTTCCTCCGCGGAAGAGGCACTTCCTGTACAGACGCGTTCACAATAGAATGCCCAACCCGACGAAGCTGCTGTCGAGGTGGTGCCTCCTTGCACCGTCCCTGCTGCCCAGGAAGAGGGCCCATCTAAGCCCCCAGTAGCCATTAAGCAGAAGCATGTAAAGTTTCGTTTCGACAGGCCTCTGCGAAAGGAAAATGCTTCAGGGCTAGCCAAGCCCCACAACTTCGACATACTGGCACAACTTGCCAGTACTCCTGCCCGCCTTTCTCTGTTTGAGCTCCTTCGTCTTTCCAAGGACACTCGTGAAGCTCTCTGTGAAGCCCTGAAGGATGCTGAGTCCTTCATCAGTCAGGTCAAGCAGCCTGAAGATCTCCCAACTATATTTGCGCACTGTCATTGTACGGATGAGGTTATCCCCAATATAACCTTCACCCAATAAGACATGCTGCTCAAGCACAACCGACACAACAGGCCGCTGTATTATACAAGGTATATCGATTCTGTCAAGGTAAAGCGGATTCAGATCGATATGGGGTCTTCCCTCAGCATCATCCCGAAGACGCTGCTCTCGACACTGGGGATCCCAATGTACCATCTGGCGCCCTCCAACACCACAATCAGTGGCTTCAATGCCAGCAAGAGTGAGCCGCTGGGCAAAATACGGCTGAAGTACCATATTGGTAACCTCAGAACTGAGGTCACTTGCTATGTCGTGGACGCGGATGTCAACTAAAACCTCCTGCTGGGTCGTCCGTGGCTGCATGAGTACATGGTGGTACACTCTACACTCCACCAATGTATGAAATACGTGTCCACCAATGACATCTTCCGGACGGAGTTTGCGGACATCGACCCTTTCAAGGGGGTTGAAGCCTACTTCACTGATTCCAACCTGTACAAATCACCTGACGTGGAGGAAGCCAATGATGCTGACGATGAAGCAGAAACGGCAGCAGAGCCCGACATGGAGCCAGAGACAATTCCTGTCGCTCCTCTAAAAATTTGACTCAAAAGGAAGTCGCCTCAGACGTTGCCTCCCATGAGCATCAAGCTACCTGGAAAAGCACCAACTGTTCCAGGTAGAACACCGATTGAAGCTCCCTTGAAGATACAGCTCAAGGGAAAGCCGTCTCAAATATCGGCTCCCCTTGTGGCAAAACTACAGGAGAAGGCACCAATTACTGAAGGCGCAGTTGAGGCACCCTTGAAGGTGCATCTTAAGGACAAGCCGCCGCAATCATCTGTCTCATCCAAGATGCCAGAGAAGGCCCACATAGCCTTCTCGGACCCCAGGATCAAAGCTGTGGTGGACTCTCCCGATCCAATTCCAGTACTAACAGATGAAGAGCTAGGGGAATATATCTCTGCTGATGTAGATGCACCCTCTCTGGACAATGTAATCCCGCGGGATAAAATCTCGTGTTTCATCAATAATAGAGTATCTTTTAATTATTCTAGTCTTCCATATTGGAATCCCATGTATACATTAGATAACGCTCTACGATCGTTGCAAACATAAATGACGACCGTCCATCATGTAAATCCAGTAGTCCCGTCCCAAGGGGTCTGTTTTGTAGTCCCATCGTGGAGTCGAGACGAAGAATCCATCATCTTCGACAAAGATGAGCGTCATCAAGACCTCCCGCCACTCGAGCTAGAACCAGATACCGGCAGAATACAAGTCTATCGGTACACGAACAAGGCAAAGTACCTCATCCAAAAGATGGGTTATGACCTAAAAAGCAACAAAGGCCTGAACTACTGCAAGGGTCGACGTCTTCCTCTCCGGCTTCCAACACCTGAAGGAAAGCCGCAGGACTACTATCATCGAACTCGACGGAGGGTAGGCTATGTCACGCCACCGTCAACTCCAGAGAGTTCGAAGGCAGAAGAAGTAGAACATTCTCACTCGTCCGAAGCATAAACTTGGGATTCCGATGCCAGTATCGGCACAATCGCAAGAAGATGAAGGCGAAGACCAAACACCAGAATTCTTCGAAGAAGAACCCTGGGCCCAAAACCTAGGAGAACAGTGGGAGTCTCGTTTTGAATTACGTAAAACCCTACCGAATACGAGGTCGAGCAGATCGACCTTTGGGACGGATCTTCTTCCAAACCCATCTTCATCAGCAAAAGCCTAAAAGGAGAAGATCGGAAATCTTTAATCCAGATGGCTAAAGAATATATCGATGTCTTCACTTGGAGCTATGAAGATATACCGGGACTTGATCCTCAGATCGCGATGCATAGGCTCAATATCTTACCGGATGCCAAGCCTATCAAACAACAACAGCGACGCTTTCGTTCTGACATCATGAACGTTATCGATCAGGAGGTGGACAAACTCTTGACCAGCGGCTTCATCCATGAGGAACAACACCCGGATTGGGTAGCCAACGTTGTCCCTGTCACCAAGAAGAATGGGAAGATACGAGTTGTATCGACTTCAGGGATCTCAACTCCGCTTGCCCGAAGGACGAGTTCCCGCTTCCAATCACCGACGTGATGATCGACAACACATGTGGCTTCGAACTCATGTCTTTCATGGACGGGTATTCGGGCTACAACCAGATCAAGATATTCCTCGATGACGCAAAACACACGTTATTCAGGACTCCAAAGGGTGTTTTCTGCTACACAGTAATGCCCTTCGGCTTGAAGAACGCAGGTGCCCCATACCAACGAGCTATAAGCACCATTTTTCGTCAACATCTTCGCAAGACAGTTGAATGCTATGTTGACGACATCGCAGTCAAGAGCCGTCTCAAAGATGATCACCTACAAGACCTGAAGACAGTCTTCGATCTCATGCGAGCGCATCAACTCAAGATGAACCCCGCTAAATCCTTCCTAGGAGTTTCTAGCGAAAAGTTCTTGGGCTTCATTATCACGGCGAAAGGCATTCATGTCAACCCCGAGAAGACCAAAGCCATCCTTGACATGGACCCTCCGAAGAACCTCCGAGAACTTCGAGGCCTGCAGGGGCGTCTGGCATACATCCGAAGGTTTATTGCAAACCTTTCCAGAAAATGTCAACCCTTCACTCAGCTCATGAAGAAGGGAGTCTCTTACGTCTGGACAGAGGAATGCCAAAAAGCTTTCGATGACATCAAGGCTTACTTAACGAGCCCGCCAGTCCTGGTGGCACCCGTCGCCGGCAAACCATTTCTCCTCTACGTCCATGCCATGGATCATTCCCTCGGCGCTCTGCTTGCTCAGAACAGCGACACAGGCTATGAACAAGCTATCTACTACCTCAGTAGAACACTGATCGGGGCCGAACAACGGTACAACCCCGTT
>JANAVB010001657.1:0-27034 GCA_029216955.1 Iris pallida | reverse complement strand
GATTGAGGCTAATAGTTTTACAACCCTTCAAGAAGTCTGATGGACGTCGTCAAGTGTAATCGTCATCTCCCCTGCTGGGAGATGAAAAGTGTTGTCTCTAGATGCCATCTCTCCACGAAGGCTGATATGAGAGCACTGTCCATTGTCATGTAGGCGTATCGAGCCAAAATTTGCAAGCCGTTCGGAATGATCTTGTTCTTGAAGGCCTTCCCTAAACTGTCAAACTGCCAGCCCCCGGACTTCTTCCCGTGGCTCACGGCCCTAAGCATACGAAAGTTCCTCTGTATGTCGGACAATAGGATAAAATTAGAATTATGAAATATATATATAGTAAGACTAAATGGAAGCTTACAAACTTAATGTACATACCGGATCCTTCCATATTTGATAAGCAATGTGGTTGTCAAACGACAACAACATTGAGCAACCTTCCGGACGGACATGCTCCTGAGAAGGCCCGGAACCGTCACTTATGCGGAGTTGGCCAATAGGCACGTCGTCATCGGAAGAAGACGGAGGACTAGGAGGAGCTGCTTGCTTCGACCGAGTTGGGCGAGCCGGTGTATTCGTCTGAGACGGCCAGTCGGTACAGTAACTTCGTTTTCTGGAAGCCGTTCGGCAATTCTTATTCGTCTCTCAAGAGGACGGAACGCAGTGCGTTCCTTGCGCGCAAACACGATGGGTCATTTTCTTTTGGGAGCGGCCGCAGGACTGTAGGACAACATACACTCAGTAAATAATATCAAAAAATAGTCAGGACAATAGGACAACATAAAGTCCTAAAATTATAGAGGACTGCAGGACTGCATGCTGTAGTGTCCCGTCCCGCTCAGTCAATCGGAGGAATCGAAACGCCGACGGCGTTCGGACTTAGCCTTGCAACGGCTGCTTGAAGACATCGCTCGGTCGAGGCGACCGCTCGCTCAGGTGGGGTAGTTTCGGTGAACTTGCCTCATCTTAGCCTTCACATAATAAATCGCTTGTTTTCAACTTGCACAAGTAGGCTTGATAATAAAAGAGATGAATCCACATAGCTAAAGGGAATAATCCTGACGGGTCGAATTGAGTTAGAATATGGAAAGGTCCAACGGTCGGCTTAGAGTTGGTGCACGGCGTGCTTTGAAAATGACACTCGATCCTTCGTCCCGTGGCTTGGGAGAAGGAAAGTTGGTTGAGTCGGCGAAGTTATGAACTAGCCTAAGTCATAGGCATCGTCCGTGTTAAGAGTTATATTAGAAATAAGTGTTATATTAGAGTTATTAGTAATTGGGCTTTAGTCCCACATTGCTTAGAGTAATAGGAGAGGAGGCTAGCCTCTCCTATATAATGTAGTCTCTCATCAATAAACAAATCATCCCATTATTCTATTCTACATGGTATCAGAGCCATAATCCATCCACCCCTCTCTCACAAAAAAAAAAAAATTTCAACCACCCCTCCCGCGTGCTACAGTTACCCGCACCCCCCCCCCCCCCCCCCCCCCCACCCCCCACCCGTGATGCTGCTGCCCTCCCCCCCCATCCCTCTCCTCCACTCGCTGCTGCTGCCTCCACCCTGTCCGCGCCCCACCCCCCTCACCCCCTCGAAGCCCCCTTGCTTGCTTGCTGTTCCCCCCCCCCCCCACCCAGCGCCCCCCACCCCCCCCGCATCCTGCACCCCCCCACTGTCCGCTGCTGCTGCACCCCCCCCTACCAGCGCCCCCTGCCCCCGCCACTGCCCCCCCCCCCTCTGTCCAAGCACCCCCCCCACTCGGTCCCAGCGGCCCCCCCCCCCCCCCCCCTTTTTCCAAGCACCCCCCCCCCCCCCCCCGGAATCCGGGGGGCACCTGCTGCCCCCCCCCCCCCTCCCCGTCCGGCTGACTCCTCCCCCCCCCCCCCCACGCTCCACTCTAAACCTAGCCCATCCAAACCCTAATCCTAGCCGCCATTATGTACTATTTCACATCCAAACCCCTAACCCTAGCCGTCTTTCCTTTTGAAAAAAAAACAAGGAAGGGAACGGCGTATTTCGAAGACAGATTGTCGCCAAATGCTTTATTTGGGCACCTTCTGTTCCTAGATTACGCCATCGGGAATTAACAAATGCTATATTTTGTTTATCCTACCCCGATCATCACATCAGGATCTACACAGAGAATGATCGTGTTTTCTCCTGTGTCCTGACGTGTTTACTTTATATGCGCGCACCGGCGGTGGCCACGTTTATAGCGCATTCGTAAAGTTGGTGTGATATTTGGGGTTGGAAGAACTCGCGACGATGACAGATCCGAAGACCGATGATGGTACCGGTGTCAGCAATATGATAAGTACTGGCACGACGGTCTCTTCGATTCGACTTGTCGACCGTCGATTGGACGGTCCCGATGGTTACTCAACATGGCGTAAGAAGGTTGAGAAAACACTCCGTGGGATGCGGCTGTCTAAACATTTAACTGACAACCCTCCGGCAACGACTGATCCCACTTTTGAACAGTGGGAGACGGATGATAGTCGACTGTTTACACAGTTGATGAACTCCATGGAACCGTCCGTCGAGGACATGGTTCAAAACACGAACACAGTCAAGGAGCTATGGGAGGTCCTAGCAACGGCGTTTGATGGAAAGCGCGACTTGTCCCGCATATATGATTCGGTTGTTGGCGTTTACCGAGCTAATCAGGGAGACAAGTCTCATAAGGACCACTTCCGATCCTTCAAGGCGATGGTGGATGAAATTGATCGTATTCTTCCTCTGACGTCAGATATCAATGAAGCTCGGTCTCAACGCGAGCAGCTTCATGTTATGGCATATCTTGCATCTCTTCGTCCTGATGCGGACTCGGCTCGTTCCCAGATCATTGCTGGATCTGATGTTCCATCCTTGATGGAGGCCCACTTCCGTGTTCTAAGGGCCGCAAAGGTGGTTGAGACCACTCCGGGGGATGCTCCTGCCGATCGATCTGCTCTTAGTAGCGCTGCTCGTCCTGGCGTTCGTGGTGGACGTGGTGGACGACGAGGTGGTCGGACTTATGGACGTGATGGCGGACGAGGCAATGGTGGTCGTGATGGGGGACGACTACGGACCTGCTTTCACTGTGGCCAACAAGGACATTTTCAGTGGCAGTGTCCTAAAGCTCCTGTTGCCAATATTACTTCGGATGCTCCTGATAATAGCATTCGCTCGGTTCCATTGAGCGACGATTCGTACGCGGAATTTCTTGAGTTCCAGGCTCAACGTCGTGGTGAAGCATCAACGTTTGGTTCCACAGCCGGATACTCTGCAGCATGCATTGTCAATCCCAAGCAGTGGGTAATTGACTCGGGTGCATCCGCTCACATGACTGGTGACGCAGGTATGATACATAATTATGTACCTGTCCGTCGTGCTTCTGGCATTACTGTTGCAAATGGCGGTTCCCTGACAGTCCGCGGCCGTGGAAGTGCCACTCTTTCTCCCGGATTATCACTCAACTCTGTTCTACTTACTCCTGGGAACCCATTCAGTTTACTTTCTATTAGTCAACTGACTCGTGAACTTCATTGCTCAGTAACATTCTTTCCTGATGGTTGTGTTTTTCAGGACCTGACAACTGGGAAGACTATTGGTAAGGGGCATGTGGCTGGAGGCTTGTACCTGTTGACGCTACTTCTCCGGTTGTTTGTGCAGGCATGAAACTGGATCCGGTCGAGTTACATTGTCGGTTAGGTCATCCGTCGTCCCAAGTTCTCCAGAAATTGTACCCGTCCTTAGTTATTCCCTCTTCTTTTCATTGTGAGTCATGTCGTTTGGCTAAGCATCATCGGGTTCCTTATCCGGTAAGCTCTAATAATCTTGCATCCGCTCCTTTTGAGTTGGTGCATTCTGATATCTGGGGACCTTGTCCGACTGAATCTGTCATGGGTTTTAAGTACTTTGTCACGTTTGTCGATGACTACTCACGTGTCACGTTTCTTTATTTGATGAAAAGTCGCGCTGAATTATTTAACATCTGGTGCAACTTTCATGCCGAGATAACAACACAATTTGGTCTCCCAATCAAAATCCTTCGAAGTGACAATGGCCGTGAGTATTTATCTCGTGATCTTGCTAAACATCTGGCCAGCAATGGCATTATCCACCAAACCTCTTGTGCGTATACACCCCAACAAAATGGTGTTGCCGAACGCAAGAATCGCCATTTATTGGAAACAACACGTGCACTTATGTTTCAAGCACGTACTCCCAAGAGATTTTGGTCGGATGCGGTTCTTACGGCTTGTTTTCTTATTAATCGCATGCCGTCGTCAATGCTCAATGGTAGCACTCCCTTTTCTCGGCTCTTTCCTGGAAAAGAACCGTTTCCTCTGCCTCCCCGTATCTTTGGTTGCTTATGCTATGTTCGGGATACCCGACCAACCCTTTCTAAATTAGATCCTAAGGCAATACAATGTATTTTTCTTGGGTATCCTAAAGATCAGAAAGGGTATCGGTGTTTCTCTCCTGTCTTAAAGAGATATTTTTTCACTCGGGATGTTACCTTTGTCGAATCAAACTTTCCACCGTTTCCCCAATCAATAGGTCCGGCACCCCTAATTTATCCAGAAGAAGATTTTTTGCTGTTTCCTCCTCAAACACAACAGCCTCCAGTACAGGTGCCCTCTCTTACCGAGCCAGTCACCCAGGATGATGGTCCACATACACCAAGTCAGCCATTAACGACGTCCACCACAGAATCATCCTCCTCTGGTTCCACCAGTAGCTCCGGCTCCAATGAGCTGCCTCCACCAGTTCCGCCCGCAGCTCCACCAGTTCCGCCCGCAGCTCCGGGGATTCTGCCTCCAGCACGTCCTCGTCGTGCGTGTCGAGATCATCCCTTGTATGTTGACAACTATAAAGGTCTTAGTTGTCATACTCAGTCTCTGGTAGCTACTATTGATGGGATTCAGATCCCCAAGAACGCTGAGGAGGGTCTCCGACATCCTGGTTGGCGTGCTGCTATGCACGAGGAGATAAAGGCTCTCCAGGAGAATCATACCTGGGACTTAGTCGATTTACCTACTGGTAAACAGGCTGTCGGTTGTAAGTGGGTGTTCACGATTAAGGTAAAACCGGATGGCACTCTTGATCGATTGAAGGCTCGTCTGGTTGCCAAAGGATTCTCTCAAACATATGGTGAGGATTACTTTGAGACATTCTCTCCTGTGGCCAAAATAACGTCCGTTCGTGTTCTTATGGCGTTGGCCGTTCGCTATGACTGGCCTTTACTTCAGCTAGATATCAAAAATGCTTTCCTCCACGGGGATCTTGACGAAGAAGTCTACGTGATGCAACCTCCCGGGTTCGTTGCAAGGGAGGGTAAGGTGTGTCATCTCAGGAAGGCTCTCTATGGCCTGAAACAATCACCACGTGCGTGGTTTGGTAGATTTACACAGGTGGTTACTCAATTTGGAATGTGTCAGTCGAAGAAGGACCATTCAATCTTCTATCGACACACATCTGCTGGAAGAATACTGCTTGGTGTCTACGTTGATGACATTGTAATCACGGGAGATGACAGACAGGGTATTGCAAATCTCAAGAAGTTTCTTGGAGAACAATTTCAAACCAAAGATATGGGATCCTTGAACTATTTCTTGGGTATTGAAGTCACACGGGGAAAGCGGGACATTGTAATGTCTCAAAGAAAATATGTACTGGATATACTAAATGATGCAGGCATGATGCAAGCAAAGGGAGCAAACTCACCTATGGATCCAGGGGCGAAGTTACTTCCAGACGAAGGGGTCCTGATGACCAATCCAGATCAGTATCGTCGAGTGGTTGGTAAACTCAACTACTTGGCAGTCATGACGCGTCCGGATATTTCTTTTGCAGTAAGCGTCGCGAGTAGATTCATGGCTTCTCCAAGAGTTCCACACTGGCAGGCAGTTCTCAGAATTCTGTGTTATCTAGTAAAGAATCCAGGGAAAGGAATTCGAATGGAGAATAACGGACATTCTCGCATTGAGTGTTTTACTGATGCTGACTGGGGAGCAAGTCTGGCAGATAGACGGTCTACATCTGGCTACTCCGTATTTGTTGGCGGAAATCTTGTATCGTGGAAAAGCAAGAAACAAAGTGTGATAGCACGCTCAAGCTCAGAAGCAGAATATCGAGCTATTGCTCATGGCACGTCAGAAATATTATATATGAAGCATCTCCTACAAGAACTGGGAGAAGACGCAGGATCTCAAGTGGCAGACCTATGGTGTGATAACCAATCTGCTATTCACATTGCCACCAACCCAGTATTTCATGAAAGGACGAAGCATATTGAAATTGATATTCATTTTGTTCGTGATGAATATACAAAAGGAGTGATAAGGTTTCAACATGTGCGGACCGGCGACCAGATAGCTGATATCTTCACAAAGCCTCTCCTGGGTCCCCGGGTTCAATTTTTATGTAACAAGCTGGGCATGATTGACATCTATGCTCCAGCTTGAGGGAGGGTGTTAAGAGTTATATTAGAAATAAGTGTTATATTAGAGTTATTAGTAATTGGGCTTTAGTCCCACATTGCTTAGAGTAATAGGAGAGGAGGCTAGCCTCTCCTATATATATGTAGTCTCTCATCAATAAACAAATCATCCCATTATTCTATTCTACAGTCCGCATGAATGCTTCATAAAGCATGCACGGTCCTGTCGTCCAAAGCTTGGCATAGCCTTGGTTTGTCCCATGAGTTAAGTTGCGTTGCACAGCTTGTGCCATAAGTCTAGGCACCCAAATGACTTGGTCGTTCAAAGTTGAACGCGTGCACGGCACGTTCCATCGAGGCAAGGCTTGACGCGGCCTTTGCTCGTTAAGTTGTAGGCTTGAGTAAGTTAGGCAAAGTTATGTCGGTCGACCTAAGTCATTCGAAGTGTTGTCCCGCTCATTCTGCGGTTGTCAGGTTAAATAGTCCTACGATCCCAAGGCCCGTCATATAAAGTATGACTTAGGCGATAGCGTCGCGTAGAACGGAAGTCGGTTTGAGGCACGATGCACGGACCTAGTGTGAAGGCAGGAACCACGGTTGATTTAATGAGTTTTGGAGGAAGGACTATCGAATAGGCATTGAGTTGAATGAAATGATATGGTAACATGGAAAGAATGCTCGCGACCGTGGGTCGTCGAGGGGTCTCAAATGATAGAAAGAATGCTCGCGATCGTGGGCCGTCGAGGGTCTCAAATGATAGATGGTTTGATATTGGTTTTGAAAGAGATGGAAACATTGGAAGAGGAATGACTGTGTGAGACGTCAGTTTGTGTCGAGTCTTGCATGGTCATTGGACAACTTGTCGACAAGGAGGAGTTTCCACGCACGACAACCCTGGGCGCCATGGGACCGCGGCGTTCCGGAGGGAAACAGGTATAGCCGTTAGCTGGACGAACCGCTCGGGTCATTCGGGAACTTTCAGCGGGGCTAACTACTTGCGCTGAAAGGGTCGCCGAATGGCAAGGCTGTAGTCCAGGATAGCTTGTGATGTTAGTGACCAATTCATATAAATTGGTCGGCACGGGCGGCAATCCGCGTGTGTGCCTTTGGATTGAGTCAGTTGGATGTGTGTACAGTTAGAACACAAGGTTTGGTCCTAAGATTTGGCATCAACATAGGCGACGTGCTACGGCACGAGATGCGGCGTCGGTCTTAAGTTGTTGGCATATAAGTTGCATAAGTTATGGTTTGAGTTATCTTGAGTTTAAGTCAGGAAATGCCGCAAGGCGAAGTCGGTCAAGTGATACTTAGGCCAGAAGTCTTGATTGGGTCTGTTGGTGATCGAAGTAGCAATGGCCGCGAGGCGGCAATATGGTGAAGTCACATTGAGTTGCGTGGCACGGTATGATGGATTTGTAAGCACGGTCACACGGAAATGGAGCTTCATCGCGTAGTTGCGTCTCTGATTTTATGCCGTAAGGCAAACACGACTTGATAGGTTAACGTTGTTGAGTTAACATTGATGTTGCGAGCACGGGATGGTCTAAAGACACAAAATAAGCAAGGCGTCGGTCATAAAACTGATCCTAAGGCAAGACTAGAAAGACAATCGATAAGAAGTGACTATGTTGCACAAAGTAAATCAAACGTGTTGGGTTTGTATGGGTGGGCGAGGAGCTCACTCCACCAGTACAGTTGAGTACTGACACCCACATAGTTTCCATGTGCAGGCACAGGTAGAAGCTCGTGGCGCGGAGCTCGCTTGGATGTGTCGAGGCACGGAGTTCCTTGGCGATTCGAAGCGTGCGGCCGCATGGAGTAGAGACTTATACGGGACATAATGTATGGACATCGCCTTCCGAAGCTTCCGCTGTATCAAGACTTGTATTGAGAGATGAGAGAGAGCTGAGTGACTTGTAATGTGAGATGAGTGAGCTTGAGTGAGCTTGAGAGACTTGTAATATTGGCCTTGCGCCCCATTGTAATCTATGTTTCAATATCAATAAAGAGCTTCTTTTGAATGACTTATGTTTTGTTCTAAATTTCAGCTGCTATTATTCAATGTCTCTGCACGGGACTTCTGTGCGACGACCCCGTCGCAGCCGCTGAAATCGGCCGTTATGGAACCCGCCTTGCACGAGCGCAAATCTAGGCTCGTGCGGCATCACGCCTTAGCGAGGACGATCGCTCCTACGGGAGCGGGGCGTGACATAATGGTATCAGAGCACGGCTTTACGTCCTTGGACTATCGATTGAATTCTTTAACTCCGTTGTTTCCGCAAACTCTGAATTGTGCTTCCGCAACTTGATATCGTTGGTGCGCTCTCTCTCAAATGTCCCACGGGATGTCCATACAATAAGTCTAACTATTTTGCAAAACATAGGAGAACAGTTTTTGATAAAACAAAAAGATGGTTCGCGTAAGCGCGGTTGGCTAAGTCGGGCTGGGCATATACACTAAGTTGCGTCGACCTTAGAAAAGTCGAGTGCGGGAATTGAATAGTGTCGAGCAAGAATGAGTTGAAGTCGATTTAGTAAATTGAGACGACTATCGATAGGGGTGCTATCAAACGGCGATATCGTCGATGCGATATAGATGAGCGTGCTTGGAATTAGAGGAATGGTTCGAACGGGATTCGAAGAAGTCGATTTTGATTCGAATGATAGTTTTGAGGATTTGTTGAATGACTTCATTCTTGAGTGGTGTATGCGATAGTTTCAGGAATGTCGATCGATCGATTGAGGATGTGGGTTGTCGATGAGTCTATCAGCGAGCGTCGCACATATGCAAAGCCTTAGATTGAGTGAGTTGTTGTCATGAAGTTTGATAAGTGGATTCGAACAGAACTAGAAATGGACGCGCACGGAACGTGCACGGGATTGAGGATTGTGCGAAGTATGAAACGCGAAAACGATTGAGTAGGTGAAATCAAATCGAGGAAAAAGTTAGGGTGTACGAATGGATGACTTGATCGAGAAAATTGACGCAGATCGTATACGAAAAGTTAGCACGACGGGAAGATAGCGTGCATGAAAAGTTCGATTTTAAAGTTACGCGAATGACTCAGAGGATTGAATGTTGCTCGATGATTTTTGTTAGCAAGGAAGGATGTGATTTGAGGAAAAACGTTGCTCGATGACTTGAGATAGACGGATGAAATTGATGTTGTGGATTGATTCGAGGAGATTATCCAGTCGGACGATAACATCATCCGCACGACTCAGAATTCGTTGCAAACGAAGATCGTCAGGTTACGTATATCGTCGATGGTATTGAGGCGTATTAAAGATGATATGCGATAACTCGGGGGTAATCTGACTCGGTAAATGACGATCGTGCAAGTGTTATTGTTCGGTGGGATGCAATAATTAGGATTTTGATTGAGATGAATGTTGGATGAAAATGATCGTGTCTTGATGGTTACGTTGATAGCCACAACGTCGACGATCTTGTCTTGCGCGAGCGCAACTCCAGCCTCGCACATGCGTCGCGTCGGATTTGGGGCGATTGTTCCGCGGTGAGCGCTGACATGGTGATTCATGTCGCGGGAATGATCGAACTCGGAAAATCAGGATGCGGCAACGTTGATTGTCTCGACTTGTCGGTTTGATACGAAGAAAAATTTGAGGATGTTAGGACTTGCGATTGATGAATGAAATAAACTTGAGGATTGAGTAGGTACAATCCGCTCATCGAGAATAAATTAGTCTGGACACAAAACAAGAGTTACGTCCCGATGAGAATGATTATCTCGCGGGAGCATGCATGGTGATTCGTGCCCACCGTGGATAATCTGACTCGCGTGAGATCGGGGCGCAACATATTGTTAAGTCGGACGACCTTATGATCGATTACGTGAATTGGAATAGATGACTTAGGAAATGTGGAATGTGAAATTTTGCTTAGCGACAAATTGCGTCATAGCGTGCTTGAATTGAGAAGGATTGATAGGCGGATTATGTCGAACGTGTTCGAAGAGATAGACTATGCGAAGATGGTTTGTTGAACGGGGGATATTGATATGTCGTGGAATGGGTAGAACGTGAGTTGTCGTAGGATGGCTTTGCTGAATGACTCGGACCCCGTGCGACAAATATTGGGATGTGCGTAGGGAATCGATGCTCGACGTTTAGAAATCAGAGGATGCGAGCTTGGGTAGAAAATCCTGTACTATTAACTTGGTTTGACCTTAGGATGGGGTCAGTGTTGATATCGTTGTTTGGGAACTGTGATTCCAATACTGACAATTGACTTTAGCCTAAAAGAGATTGCCTAACGGCTAGGCGAGATGTCCATGTTGCGAGAGTTAGCATCGGTAGGATTGATTTTCAGGATTGAGTGGATGGATCGATAGGTGGAATTGGATTCACTATCACAAGGCTTGGTTGAATGCATATATTTCGGGGACGTCTGGAATGTGTGCACGATCCATACTAAGTGACGCATTGAATCAAGTGAGACTTGAGGAACGGAAAAGTGTTGAGGATTTTGAGATCGTAAGTTTTGAAGAAAGGATTGAGGGTAGCACGAGCGTGGCTCGGATTTAAGGAACGCAAGGGTGCGTGTGCGAGAGTCCTTGAATGTTGAATCAAAGTGATAAGTCGATAAGTGTACTCAGTTAGTTTCGAGGACGAAACTTTTTCTGAGTGGTGTATGATGTAGTGCCCCGTCCCCGCTCAGTCAATCGGAGGAATCGAAACGCCGACGGCGTTCGGACTTAGCCTTGCAACGGATGCTTGAAGACATCGCTCGGTCGAGGCGACCGCTCGCTCAAGTGGGGTAGTTTCGGTGAACTTGCCTCATCTTAGCCTTCACATAATAAATCGCTTGTTTTCAACTTGCACAAGTAGGCTTGATAATAAAAGAGATGAATCCACATAGCTAAGGGAATAATCCCGACGGGTCAAATTGAGTTAGAATATTGAAAGGTCCAACGGTCGGCTTAGAGTTGGTGCACGGCGTGCTTTGAAAATGACACTCGATCCTTCGTCCCGTGGCTTGGGAGAAGAAAAGTTGGTTGAGTCGGCGAAGTTATGAACATAGCCTAAGTCATAGGCGTCGCCCGCATGTATGCTTCATAAAGCATGCACGGTCCTGTCGTCCAAGGCTTGGCATAGCCTTGGTTTGCCCTATGAGTTAAGTTGCGTTGCACAGCTTGTGCCATAAGTCTAGGCACCCAAATGACTTGGTCGTTCAAAGTTGAACGCGGTGCACGGCACGTTCCATCGAGGCAAGGCTTGACGCGGCCTTTGCTCGTTAAGTCGTAGGCTTGAGTAAGTTAGGCAAAGTTATGTCGGTCGACCTAAGTCATTCGAAGTGCTGTCCCGCTCATTCTGCGATTGTCAGGTTAAATAGTCCCACGATCCCAAGGCCCGTCATATAAAGTATGACTTGGGCGATAGCGTCGCGTAGAACGGAAGTCGGTTTGAGGCACGATGCACGGACCTAGTGTGAAGGCAGGAACCACGGTTGATTTAATGAGTTTGGAGGAAGGACTATCGAATAGGCATTGAGTTGAATGAAATGATATGGTAACATGGAAAGAATGCTCGCGACCGTGGGTCGTCGAGGGGTCTCAAATGATAGAAAGAATGCTCGCGACGTGGGTCGTCGAGGGGTCTCAAATGATAGATGGTTTGATATTGGTTTTGAAAGAGATGGAAACATTGGAAGAGGAATGACTGTGTGAGACGTCAGTTTGTGTCGAGTCTTGCATGGTCATTGGACAACTTGTCGACAAGGAGGAGTTTCCACGCGCGACAACCTGGGCGCTATGGGACCGCGGCGTTCCGGAGGGAAACAGGTATAAGCCGTAGCTGGACGAACCGCTCGGGTCATTCGGGAACTTTCAGCGGGGCTAGCTACTTGCGCTGAAAGGGTCGCCGAATGGCAAGGCTATAGTCCAGGATAGCTTGTGATGTTAGTGACCAATTCATATAGATGGGTCGACACGGGCGGCAATCCGCGTGTGTGCCTTTGGATTGAGTCAGTTGGATGTGTGTACAGTTAGAACACAAGGTTTGGTCCTAAGATTTGGCATCAACATAGGTGACGTGCTACGGCATGAGATGCGGCGTCGGTCTTAAGTTGTGGTATATAAGTTGCATAAGTTATGGTTTGAGTTATCTTGAGTTTAAGTCAGAAAATGTCGCAAGGCGAAGTCGGTCAAGTGATACTTAGGCCAGAAGTCTTGATTGGGTCTGTTGGTGATCGAAGTAGCAATGGCCGCGAGGCGGCAATATGGTGAAGTCACATGAGTTGCGTGGCACGGTATGATGGATTTGTAAGCACGGTCACACGGAAATGGAGCTTCATCGCGTAGTTGCGTCTCTGATTTTATGCCGTAAGGCAAACACGACTTGATAGGTTAACGTTGTTGAGTTAACATTGATGTTGCGAGCACGGGATGGTCTAAAGACACAAATAAGCAAGGCGTCGGTCATAAAACTGATCCTAAGGCAAGACTAGAAAGACAATCGATAAGAAGTGACTATGTTGCACAAAGTAAATCAAACGTGTTGGGTTTGTATGGGGGGCGAGGAGCTCATTCCACCAGTACAGTTGAGTACTGACACCCACATAGTTTCCATGTGCAGGCACAGGTAGAAGCTCGTGGCGCGGAGCTCGCTTGGATGTGTCGAGGCACGGAGTTCCTTGGCGATTCGAAGCGTGCGGCCGCATGGAGTAAAGACTTATACGGGACATAATGTATGGACATCGCCTTCCGAAGCTTCCGCTGGATCAAGACTTGTATTGAGAGAGAGAGAGCTGAGTGACTTGTAATGTGAGATGAGTGAGCTTGAGTGAGCTTGAGAGACTTGTAATATTGGCCTTGCGTCCCATTGTAATCTATGTTTCAATATCAATAAAGAGCTTCTTTTGAATGACTTGTGTTTTGTTCTAAATTTTCGCTGCTATTATTCAATGTCTCTGCACGGGACTTCTGTGCGACGACCCGTCGCAGCCGCAGAAATCGGCCGTTATGGAACCCGCCTTGCACGAGCGCAAATCTAGGCTCGTGCGACATCACGCCTTAGCGAGGACGATCGCTCCTACGGGAGCGGGGCGTGACACATGCAGTCCAACAGTATTTTAGGACTGCAGGATGACATGCAGTCCTGTTTTACTGTAGGACTGCCGGTCTGCCTGCAGTCCTTCACATTAGGACTGCCGGGCTGCATGCGGTCCTTCTTCACATTAGGACTGCCTGTCTGCCTGCAGTCCTAATGTCGACGTGCGCAACTGTGGCGGCCAGAACGGCCAAACCGATCCTTTGTCGTGTTCTAGGGTTAGGGTTTCATGGAAAATAAAGGATTTGTCGTGTTCGAAAAAATCTATACATGAACCCTAAAGGTGTTCTAACCTATTTTATCAAAACTTTTTAGAGAATTGTCAAAGATACAATAAATTTGAAATGAAAATATACCAAAATTATGTCAAAACATACCTAGATTGGGATGAGGGTTTGGGCTTGGGCTGTCCCCTAGTAAGGGATAGCCCTAGCAAAAAATGGTGTGCCCTTAGAATTAGCCTTTTTAACGGTGGAAGTGATCTGATTGATCATTTGCTGTAAACTTGAGTGTGGAAGCTCATTTTGTGAAGAAAATTGGGAATTTTTGCAATTTTTTTTTTTCATTAATAAGAACATGTTAACACTCAGCAGTTTTCTGTTGGTCATTTGTTTGAGTGGTGGTAGTTAGGGTTTCCTTAATGTCAATTAGAAGTAGACTGCTTGAAACTTTGGCTAGTAATTTAATTGTTACTATTCATATGAGTTACTTGCTGATGATCATCAATATCTTCACTTTGTACAACATAATAGTCGAAGCATGTTATCACAATTTGTTGTTACTGATCATAATTCAAGTGTCATTTTATGCATCTTTTAAGAGTGGTTTATAACAGTACTGGACCTTTGTGGCACCGGAACTGCCTCGTGGGTGTATGGAGAAACTTATGCTCCTGTGTGAAATCACGAGTCACAGGTACATACATGGGTGGTCATCTGGACTTTGAGGCATGTTTGTGCAGCTTAGCACATGACCCAAACTTGTTCCAAAAGTATACATTAAAATTATCTCTGCCCATTTGTTTTGCCTTGAGAATCACTCTTTCAAATACTTTAGTTGTTAGATGGGATTACTTTTAAGTTGGCTGTGAGTGTGTTATACAGGGGAGCGAGTTGGTCAGAGAGCCAGAGACGACGAGTAGGGATGAGACTTGAAGGACGGCTTTTTTTAATGTTGAAGTACCAAAGTTTTTCATTTTATCATTTCCTTTCTCTCTCTTCTAATTTCTCAAACCCTAAAACCATTATTTGAAAGTCGACTTGTTGCGTATTAGTGGACTAAGAAATGTAGACATATTTTGCCATGTGTTGGATTCGTCTCCATGCATGGTTTTCCTAAAATGTTGGGTCTCGTTCTTCTCTCTTCCTTCACATCATGCTCTCCTTATATCTTTACTGTCAGGACATTCTGCCTAAGTCACGTTTTTTTTTTCCCATTGGAAAATACCTGCCTGTAGTACTGATTTGTACACACATTAATGTCTCAATATGAATTTTTCTGGCACAGAAATTTTTGGCCTTTGGTTAGTTTCTTTGTAGAAAGTTGCATTCTTCCACTAGAAACTACGCCAAGTAACAAGTTTATCAATGTTTTTGTGGGTTTGGATTTCTCTGTCATGACATCTTGTTGCTTGTCGTTTTGGTCTATCGATACGAAACAACTGCAGGTCATTGCTTGGGATAATCTTGGCTCCTTGGCATCATTAATACTTTCTTAATTATCTAATGTATCTATGCTAAATGTTTTTGTTTTCATTGTTTCAGACAACATATAATGAACCCAAATCATCTAAGTTCTCTGGCCGATGGTTTTCTGTCTTGTCTGCACCAAACATTAATGCCTTCGGACATGCAACACAATCAAAGTAAAGCAACATTAATACCGGGGCAGGGAGTACTCCCATACCCGTCCCCGAACCCGACGGGGATTTATTTTAATCCTCATCCCCGTTTTTTAATCCCCAAACCGGGTTCCCATCGGGTAAAAAACCCGCGTCCCCATCGGGTAAAAAACCCGGGTCCCCATCGGGTTCAGGGGACATTGCCATCCCTAGTTTGGAGAGGATATCAAGTTGATGACTATCAAAGTTGAGGGTATCAAGTTGAACATTTGGAATAGTTGAGGATATCAAGTTATAATTTAGCCTAAAAAGGCATATAAAATTTATCATTTTTATTATAATTTAATCAGTCGTTTCGATTTTGGCTAGGTTTGGTTTGATTTTGGTTTTAGATTTTAGAATTTCGCTCACCGCGTGGACTCACAACCCTAGGTTTCTGGCAGGGTTTTTCTTCTCTATTCCTTTCCTCCTCTTCTTCTTACTTCCTCCGCCGCCATCCTGCTTATCTCCAGCGGCGGATCCTCTCTCGTCGGCGAAGAAGGTACGCTACCCTGTTATTATTAATCTACTTATTTCCTTGCAGTTGGGACCAAAAATAGTACGCGACTCTTCTCGGATCACCCGCTTAGCAGCAGCCATATTCTTAGACCTAGGTTGACTCCCTTGGAGTAGTGTTTTGGTCATTAACTGAGCCAAAGACGCTCATGGCGTTCGTGTTCCTCTCCTCCTCTTGCTCAGTCGAGGACTGGTTCCTGTCGTGGTACGTGAATGGGGGCTGCTCTTACTCGCCCCCACCCCTGTTCTAGTCCCACCCCACTGGGTAGTATTAGGTGTGTTCTCCTCGGTAAACTGTCCATTGATTCTACCTCGGCAAAGCTCCGAGCATATGATAGGCATTGTCCCTTCTCCATTATTGAGGGATGTGTTCCAGAGTTGAGGGGAGAGCCACGGGAACCGAATCCATATTAGCAATGTCCGTCGGCCTTTCGCCTTCAAATTTAGATGTCGGATCCCATTTTCGCGTTCAAATTTAGTCTGCGGTCGGATGTCCGTGGTCTAGTTTCAGGTATTCTCTCTAGGTCCTCCTCTAGCGAGAATTCGATAAAATATTTTCTCTCCTTTAGGCCTCCATTCTCGCAGGGCGTAGTCCCGTATCTGCCCATAGTATGGTCTAGAACACACATAAATCACCATTGTATGTTTCCAGTATTCAACTGAGGCAGCAATGTCGTCTGTGGTGATCAACCACCGTTGGCCATCTCCTCTTGAACGACAGTCAGCTTACACAACCCTGCCCATGACATAGGTTGGGATTTTGATATCATAACCGGTGGAGAAGTGGTAGGAGTCAACCGGTTGGCTGCCTCCCCCTCCCTATGAGAGTACGAGCTTTTATTGCTGAATTGGGGCTTTTGCCCTGATCTGGCACTCCCTGTTCCCAAATCGCCCTGCCTTCCTCCTCTGTGGTGCAGTCGATGCGGAGGTAAAGACTCCCTACTCGCACTCTTCCTCAAGACTCAGCCCCTTGCCGTCCCCCCAGATCTCGTCTCGTGTCTAATTTCTTTCCCCCATAGCCAGACAACCCGACATCTTTGCCCTTTCTCCTTCGTTTCACAGTCGTTCAGCCCTCCGAAGCCCCCTCCACTTCCTCCGCTGCACAACTTTCCCCATCCCCGCCCGAGCTTCCCCCTTTAGTCCTAGGTTTATCTGTCTCTCCTATCGCCCAAGTTTTCTTCTGTGGAGGCCATTTTGGGTTAATATATGCATATTATTTTTTTTTCAAAATGAAAGAGTTGAAATGAGTTCTCTTCTTGATAATAAGTGTGACTTTAAAAAAAGTTATTAGACAATTTCATTTGTACTTTTGTAACAATAGCCAAGAACTATAAAAGTTAATCGACTATGCTCTTTAGTACAAATTAAGGAAAAAAAAAACTGTTTTCTTGAATAATGTCGAGTTAACAGAATTAGTACTTATTCAGCGGATTGTACAGAAGTTACTTATTAGTGGATTGCACACCGGAACGCACCTTTTCGCCGCACTCCGTGTTTCCATTTGATACACATTTGGAAGTTTAACCAATGTACCACATTCCTGTTCCATGTCTAGGCTTCTAGCAACTAGGTAACCATGATTGTAGACCAAGTAAAGTTCCCATGACAACATGGGATGCAATATACATAATATTGCATTGTGTCGAATCGTTAATAGTTGCAGAAGCTGATAATTGCTATTTGTGTTTGGTAGGTATGAGGTTTTTTTTTTTGACTAGAGGATAGTTGCTGGTCGGTGAAGACCACCAAAAATTCATTTGTTATGTACTGAATTAAGTGATCTTGGTTCATCGCTTACCCTTTTCTCAAAGAGAAAATTTCTTCATCTGTTACTTGCTGATTCCACAGAACTATTTTGTATGTCACTCTTCGTTTTACTCTTTCGTTTATTAGTTTTGTAATTATGATATATGTGTATACATATATGTCTGTTTCAGCATTTTGCTTTAGGAAATGAGTGGACTCAAGAGTCTTCAGCGTTTCTTTGGCCCAACTTTTCAGAGACGATATCCTCAGGTTACGATGCTTTGATATTGTACTTTCATTGTTCAACCTTTTGGTTTTACATGTATTTGGGCAAGTTAAATAATAGATTATTTAAGCTTAAATTTATATTTTAATTCACTTATGGAGGATGCTTTACCGTGGTACTTTACCTCAATGCATCTATTTTTATATTGATTGTTCCTCTTCATAATTCTCCGTGTCTTAACCTAGTAATTTGTGTCCTCGGTGGTACAAGTGTTATAGTTTTGTTTAGTGAACAATTTTACTCGATCAGTACTTACAACAAATGCATCATTAGCTAATTATTCATGCTAAGTGTTAATTTATCAAGCACTAATCATACTTTATTTTGAAGGATGAAATGAGTTTATATATGGTTAAATGAGTTCTGGGCAGTAACTTGTCAAGTAGTCAAATGTAAGCTTTTGTTATGCCATTGCTCAAAGTTAGACATTCATTTGACTTTTGGTTCTAGGAACCCACAAGGCAATCTGATGCACAATGAAATAGGACACATGTTTAGTTTTGTACTATGTTAAGCTTCTTTCTTTTCCAAGGTATTTCTCTTCAATGCTTAGTTGATGGACAAATAGATCATGGTTGAAATCATGTGACAAGAATTAGTGCTTGCAATCTACAAGTGTTTGTCTGCAATCTTGAACAAGTTTTTGAGACTTTGAGAGGTTGCAAGGGCATGTGTCTATGATCATGTATGTGTGTCCGTCTCCAACACAATACTCTCTAGATACACTCACCGAGACATGGTCGGTCCTCGTCAAAGGGTCCCACAAGTGGTTGAAAAAGATTTGGCATGGTCATACAGTCATACTTTTGCCAAACTAATCAAGATATGCAAAAGCAATTATATGACAGCACCTTTATTGAATTCTTAGAGCCTAGTTAGTATCTAAACATATATTTAAGAGTATAGCACTATAGCTAGTAATGGACTTCTTACAAAAAACCTTCCTACGTACTCAATCACCCACACATGACCATTATCATCTTCAAAGCTCTTTTCTAGTTGTATTGATTGGATGTGATCACAACTTAAGTTAGATGACCCCTTGAGATAATTTCTGATCCGCTGATATTCAACCTCATAGTTGGTGCCATATTTTTTGGCAAGGAAATTATTGAAGTGTCTACCGCCTATTGCATTTTCTGGTTAGCAAGTATACTTTTGTTGGCATGCAGGTTAAGCTCATTACACAGTATTACATACAAATCTTGTATACATAGATCTAAGCTACCTTTTTATGTTCAGGTTTTTGGTTGTCGTATAACAGCATACACAATGTCATACTTAGAACTTTAGCTAGTTAGTGTGTATCCAGCTAGTGCTGATTTTCCTACTTATTGGAATGTTCTATAATACACCATGGCATTAGAATAACAAAAGCCTTTGCATCTCTGCAGTTTCTGTCAAAATAGCATTTTCATCAAATGCCAACTATGCAGGGAAATCACTTCATAATTTGAAACATCATGTTATTTAATTTATATCTCTTCTTTTTGTTTTTTGTGCTAGCTGCTATGTGTTCAACTATATGTTACCAATTTATTTTGTTATTATATTGCAGGTTACCTCTAGAATATCTGCAGAAAGGCTCCAGACTGTCGATATCTAGCTAGTGATGCTACAAATTCCGAACATACTGATTTGAAGAAGTCTTCGGTTGCTGCTTCTGATGAAGCAAAAGGGGATGGGTCCGATCCTTCTAAAAAGTCTGTAAGAGGAGGGGTAAGGCATATTTCCAAATGAATGTTTCTCTCTCTATATATGTAAAACTGCTTTAGATGCTAGCTACCTTCATTCCTTTCTTTGCTCATAGTCTGCTACTTATTGCTAAACTGTGGCCCTAAAATAGTTACTACTGCCACAACATGATAAGGAGTATATATTTTTTTGTTGGTGCAAATTAATGCTTTCACATGGTATCAAAGTCTTACATTCAAGTTTTTATAGACCATCATCCTACTATTGGTCCTTTATCTTTGACAAATTTTTCCTTTATTATTGGTGATAGATTGGCAATAGGTGCTAAACTCGAGCTGCTAGCTAGTATCCTTTGCTTTTTGTTAGATTTTTCTCGTTCTTTTCTTCTCTTTTCGTTCTGATATAGTGACTTGCTGTCAAGGCAAGCTCCATGGGGAAGGACTCACATTTTGCTATCAACTCAAGCCTCACCATTGCTCATCTCTTATCCTATTTAACGCCTACAATTTAAGAAACTCAAGACCATTACTTTCAAGTGTCATCCTTTTCTCAATATCTAGCTAAGCAACCAATTATTTTCTATTATGATTGGTCTCAAGTTGTTTTATAAAAAAACATTAGATGGTTAGTATTGTTTTAGGGTTTGTTTTTAGGATATAAATGTCTCTTTTTTTAGAAAAACATGGGAGAGAAAAGATGTTTTTTTATGTTTGGTGAGGATTATGGAGATTGTAATCTTCTTTATGTTGATTAATTATTTTGGGTTTGGGAGTTGATTCGTTTCTTGATTTTATTTCTATTGTTGCATCTTTTGTCGTAACAAACTTGTATCATAGCGGGGTTCAGATCCGATGCGGTTGATCGTACGCCAATGGTGAGCGAAGGAGCTCCAAGAATGATGGTGGAAAAGGTGACCATGATCGTCCTTAGGCCCAACGATGACAATTTTATGCAAGTTGGAGGATGTAATAAAGGGGTGTTGAGTTTTGCTGAAGGTGGAATTATTTGTTTCTGGTGCTGAAGGCGATGATGGAATTCTGATGCTGAAGATGATGGTTGAGATCTTGTTGATGATGGTGACTTCGATTATGGAGATTTCAATATTTGTTGTTTGGTTATTTGTTTTTTTTTTTTTGGAGATTTCGATTTTGGTATTTGGTGATTATGTTGGAAGATTGTGCCTGCGAGAGGGACGACTGTAGTGGTGTGGATCTCGGCGTCAATCAACTAAAGGATGCGGTTAAAGTAAGAAGCATGCATTGCTAAGATAGGAGTCAACATTCAATTTCTATTTGTCAATCTACCAGGACGAGGTTGTGATACAAAGGCACAATCTAATCAAGATATTGTGGGTTGTGTTTCTTTTTGGGAGGATTTCAGTAATTGGGAATGGATAAACATAAGCCTAGATATTGTTAGGATTTGTCTATAGTTTATCTAAAAGTTTTTGTGTATTTAAATCATAAATACATTAGGATCAGTTTTTTTGACGGTTAAGAAACACTATCGGTTAGGATTTGTTTTAGGGTTGGGTGTTATAAATCTCTATCTTTTATTTAGAATATATGGGGAGAGAAAAGATAATAGGATTTCTTTTGAGTGTTTGGTGAGGGTTATGAGAGATTGTAATATTCTTTGATGATTAATGATTTTTGGGCTTGAGAGTTAATTCTTTTCTTGATTTTGTTTCTATTGTCGCTTGCTTCTTTTGTCGTAAAATTTTCCTTCACATGTTAGCCACCCATGGTGATTATCTTTTGACTCCACACTTTTATTTTTGTTGGGACAACACTAGTTCTCCTAATTTAAATTTCTTCAATTTAGATCTATGTCATGATTTGGGATATGTGAGCATCGTAACCTGATATCATTTCCATGAAACCAACAACTAGTATAATGGAATTTTTTTTTTACTAAATGGCAATGTTATGAGATAATTTCATAAATTATTTATGTAAATTTATGTTGGTTTAGAGTTTTATATTTTTCATTTTAATAATCTGTATATCTTCAAAAATAATTTTTAGCTTTGGAGTATTGAAAATAATGTACATGACGAGAAATATTTTTTTCTAGGAGATTTTGTTGGGCCACAAAAGCATGTATCTTATTTTTCTCTAGATTAAACACATATGGACACCATATCAATTGAGTACATAATAATTTTGCTTGTTTGTGCAAGTGCAAAAACTTTACAACACAAGTCTCTTAAACAAGGTTCGCAATATCTATATCGAATACTTGTATGACTATCGGGATCGGCAGTATCGGATCAGAGTATCAGTTTTTTGATATTGGATAGCAAATAATTATTAATAATTTATGAAAATTAGAAAAATATTTTTTAAACATTGATGCATAATTTTAGGTGTTTCTTGTATTGTTTCTTAGTAGTTTTGAAATTAAATGAAATAATAGCCGCCCTTGCTGATTAGTTTACCTACGATAAATAAGTTTTCTTTATGTACATGTTTTACAACTTTACTATGCTTTTACACCCTTGTGATTGGTCTTTTCTGTTCATTTTTCAAATTGATTGAGAAATAGACCCCAAATGTCGGTATCAATCAATATCAGTAGCGGTCAATATTGGATCGGGACATGCCAAACCGTATCGGCCCCATCATATCGACATATGCCGATGCTTTTTAAAATGAGTTCCGTAAGTATTGGTAGTCACATTATATGTTCAACTTCAGTGAGGCGCCCTTGATTGAAGATTAATTGCCTACAAATAATTCCAGTGGTCATTATTTTTCATATCATATTATTATGTTGCACATGTACTAAAATTAGCTATAGTTTTTAACATGGTTGTGAAAAGCGCTAGGCACTAGTCGGGCGGACACCTTCCGCCTAACGCCTAGCCCACCTAGGCGGGTGCCTAGGCGGCCGCCTAGATCTAGACGGTTCAAAAAAATAAAAAGAATCCAAAAAATCTACTAAAACTTGCAGAAAAATTCCATAAAACCCCAGAACATGCATAGTTGGATGTCATGGGGATTAGGCGGACGCCTAGGCGGGCATCGGGCGGGCACCCAGTGCCTAGCGCTTAGGCGCCGCCTAGGCGGTCTAGGCGGCCGCCTTTTAGAACAGAGGTTTTTAATCATGTGCACATGATGATGTAGGTCGAAAAGACGAGAATGTTTTAGGCTTTGTATCTAAATTTGGATTCAGATAGGATTTATCTTTATCCTTTAGATGTTTTAGATTTGGATTAGTTTTGATCGGAATAATCTTTATCATTTAATTGTTTTATATTATAATTAGTTACTTTTGATGGGATATATCTTCATCATTTAACTGTTTTATATTAAACTAATTAGTTTTGATAGGATTTATCTTTGTCCTTAGTTTGTTTTAGAGTTGACTGTACTTCTTAGATGAAAGAATATAAAAGAGTATGCACATGTTTTTTCAAGATGGAAAATTCGTAAATACAATTGAGTCTCTTAAATTTTTATTGATGACTTTGGCCCTCCTTGACGTGATTCCAATAAATATATTACCTCGGTGTTTTGTTGATACACGACATCGTCTTCTGTTATTATAGAGTGATCCTGATGAAAATACTAGGCATATTTATGATTTTTCATGGTGTATGGTTGCTAATAACATCGTGTTGGTCTTGAGAGTAGAGAATGCTTAGATGCTAAAATACAATTGTGGAGAAACTTCGGAATTTAAGAATTTTAAAGTTAGTAGGACGAAAACAAGAGTATAGAAATATAATTTCACCCATAAGTCAAATAGAAATAAGGACTACATATAGATGGACAAGAGATACCATGGAGAGAGCTTTTGCTACTTATGAGCCATCCATCATAATGGACATATTTAAGAAGGATGTTGTGCATCTAATTAAAATAGGATTGATGGGAGTGCTTATGGAGTACTTTGTATTTTGTAATAATAAGTTACCATTTTTCGAAAGAAAATTCTAAAGATAATATGACAAACCATGTTCTTTGGATCGAAGTTCTGGGAAATGAAGAAACGTGTCTAGAAAATTAGCATACGAGAAATTAGGATGCTAAGTTGGATAATACATTAAAAGATATGATAAGAAATTTGTGTTCATGTGAGAAGTTCGAGGTAGAACAAGATGAGAGAAAGTCATAATTTGTTGGTTTGGGCATGTGCAAGGAGATCAATAGATGCCGGTATGGAGGGACTAGTAGTTAAAGTAGCCATTAGCCCAGGGTAGGCTAAGTGGACATGGATTGAAGTTGTAAAGAAGGATAGGGGCTTTTGTTAGTGTTATAGAGGACATGGCCCTAATAAGTGCTGGATAGAAAAAATATTCAAACATCTGACTCCGAATTTTTGGGATAATGGCTTTGTTTTTCTTCTTGTTGTTACTGTGAACCATTATCTAGAGCGCACTTGATTGTTCCCCCTTCAGTTGGTAGCAAAGCAAGTTTGATATGGAATTATTTTCATCTAAAGTTCGTGATGTCTTGTTCGTAGAGGGGGAGATCTATTGCAACGTCAACTTATAAGAGGGAGATATTTGATGCGGCATGATGAAAAGACAATATTGTTTTTTCAGGATTAGTAGTATATTCAATTTTGGTTTTGGATAAAATTTATCTTTATATTTTAGTTCTTTCAGATTTGAATTAGTTATAGTTTTGATAGGAATTTAGTTGTTTTATGTTAGAATTACTTAGTTTTAATAGGATACATCTCTAATGCTTTTAGTTGTTTTAGTTTGAATTTGAATTGTTGGATGTAAGAACATAAAAAGCATGAATATGGTTTTTTTTTTTTTTTTGAAGATGGGAAATCTATGAATTAAATTGAGTTTCTCTTAAACTTGGATGTATGTCCTTGGTTCTTCTCCTGTTTGGTCCCCTGATATATCTAGCCTAGATAAGATTCCATTGCTATCTGACATCACGACGTTGCCAATTTCATCGAGTGATTATCTGGAGCATACTTGATCATGCCCCATCACGTGGTGCACATGCACTTTTACTAGTATTTATATGTATGAATATTAACTCTTTTATTTGATTTTTTTCCTAAGTGCATGTACTTCAATCAATCAGTTCCATGGAGAACAAAACTTCTGTAGTGTATGGATTAAATATTGCATATTCTTGCATACAGGAAAAATAATGTTCATTTTATATATAATCATTGGTGTCAATTAATAATTCTGTTTTCGAAGTAATTGAGCTAATTTTGCAGCCCGTCTCGTGGCTGAGCCTGCTTTTGCTTATTATGACTGGAGGTGGAATAATTGCTTACTATGACAAAGAGAAGAAACGACATTTAGAAGGTATATACTGCGCTGGTATGAAAACTGCTGCTCTTTTGATGCAATCAATGTTTTATGTTCTTCATTCCTGTTCTCATGTTCCATTTTCCTTTAAGACAGAACTTGTATTTATGGTCCAGGGATTCCTTATTTTTAATACTGCAACTAGTTTTGGTCTTTTGATTTGTGCAACTAAATTCAATACACAATTGATGAGATCAGTAGCACTTAATTTATTTTTAATAAAGAAATGCATGTGCCCTGTTGCATACATGTAATCTCATGGCGAAGAGCAGAGATCTTGTAACATAGGAGCAGTTTCAGCAATAATGTTAACTATGGGTTTGAGATTCTAAATGCCTATTGCAATGATATAGCAACCAATGAACAAACCTGCTATCTTCCGGAAACAATATGAGTTTCCAACAAACCTTTGATCTGTTCTTTTTTTTCTACGTTCATTGGTTATAATCTATCTTCACAATTTATTTTGGTTTTTTGCGATATGCTAATCATGTCCTCTTTCACATTTCATCTATATTTTAGAGTATACTGTGATCAATGATCATATATGCTTTGCTATCAATGTTGTATCTTATGTGACTACAAGCATGCTGGCAAATGATAATGATTTGCGTGTATTGAATTTGTTTTCCTATTTGGGCCTAAAGTCGTTATTGGATTGAATGTTTGAAGAACACAGGCTTCCTTAGAACAAAATTCATGTGGAGGTTGCTAATTGTGTTTTTCTTTTATGTCAATGGATGAGATTAAGATATTTCTTAAAGGAACAACGCAAGGATAGAGCTACCAGCTATGACATTCTGAGTCTGTAGATGAGACATCTATGGATTAGATGTGAACCATATAAAAGCAGAGATTTTTAATGTCAGCTTGCCATTGTGGTAAAAAATGTTGTATATTGCAGGTCTAATGGGAAATGACGAAGGGAAATTTGATAAAGAAATGTAGAGTTAATAGCAACATATATGATAATAGTGACATTTTTAATAAATAAGCAAACATGATAATACTATTCTTAACTGAGTTTACATTACCTTTGCCCTAGAAGCCAGCAACTTATAGCCACTTCTTGGTTCAGTTTCTTCCACGTCTCTAGGAAATTCAGTTCAATGTCAAACTCTGAAGTAAAAGATTTCTCCTTGAATACCATGCTTAATTTCTTCCTGAGTTTGCTTCTTGTTCACAGATAATTGAATGTTTATAAACAAGAATGACAATTCCATAAATGACATTATCATTTCTCTAGAGCTCAGCCACTTGCTTATACTTGTAGTCAGCTTCTTGATTTCCCCCACCATACATCCCAGGGATAACTAACTGAAATCAATTATAAGTCGATGTTTATTTAAGCTCTGCAGGAAACAATACCATCTGGAATATTCAAATACATATTACCTTTTGAGATCTGTACTAGCTCCTAAGGTATCTTAAATAAACATTGCTACTAGGAATAAGTTACATGCATGCTTATAATGAGATGTTTTAAGTTTTGAGCTTCAATAATTGATTTACCTTCTCACTGACGATTATAAAATCGGATGGAAAGAAAGCTGTGCTTGCAATGATTTTAGCATGGAAGTTATCCCGCTTGTAGTTACACGACTTTTATCTTGTCCTTTAGTTTAACATTCCTGACACTAAGCTCTATGGTCTCTAGCCATCTGGATTGACTTCGTGGTGTTTTTAGCAATTTAACAAGCAGATTATGTTGTCTGCCACAAAAGTTTATCTTGACTGGATTACTAGCTAGTGAATACTAAATCTCAGCTACTCAGTTTTGTTTTAAATATGTTATAAGACGGCTACTTTTGGATCTCTTGATGAATATACCAGTTCTATGGTTTCACTGTACTTTTTGCTATACAGAGCTGAAGAATGTATCAAGTACAGCAAAACAGGGACCATCTGTTGGTACTGCTGCTATAGGTGGCCCATTCAAGCTTGTGAACCATGATGGGAAATCTGTCTCTGAAAAGGATTTTATGGGGAAGTGGACATTGCTATATTTTGGATTCACCCACTGCCCTGATATTTGTCCTGATGAACTCCAAAAGCTAGCTGCTGCTGTTGATAAGATAAGTACGTTCCACGTATGGCATACCGCAAACTTGTGCAGACCTATATCTCTACTTT
>JANAVB010001656.1:0-77408 GCA_029216955.1 Iris pallida | reverse complement strand
CTATCCTCATTATGGCCGAGATTCATTGTAATCAGGATCAAGGGTTCAGATACATTGAAGGAGCGCCGACATTCCAAACAAATGATCATTAGCAAACCAATGATCATACCCCACTCTTATAATTAGCCAGCATCATTTCTTTGCACAAGGACCGGCAAAAAAGAATAAAAATATCAGAGTCAGAGAGAGAATACACAGAAGAGAAGAGAGCCAGGAGAGCAACAGAGGAGCAAAAAGAGCACTTCTTCGTCAACGCCAACCATCTTTTCACAAGGAGCCAAGGCTGCATACCGATCGTCCAAGGAGTAAGACAGGCTGCCATCGCCTTCCCGAGCCTCTATCGTCATCCCCCAGAATCTAAATAAACAATTGTACTTAGATTATTGTACCTAGGTTTTCGTCCCTAGATTTCTTTGTACAAGCGAGTTTGTATTGTGCGTCTAAGTTCAGTCCTCCGATAATTGTTCTGTCTTTTACAATCAATGGCAAACACTCCTTCCTACCTCTGCCGATCCCTGGTCTCAAGCCGCACCTCCCCTCGCTACACCCTAGACAGCCATGACCACCCCTGGACCTCCGCCACCGCCACCAGTGCAGACCCCTTTGTCACCATATTCGACCAGCCCTCGACACCGGACAACCACCCCTGTCCGCACCAACACACAGCTCCACAATAAAGCACCTGACTGTCACTCTCCGTTCCCAGAATGCGTATTTTAATACGTATTTGCCTGAATGTATTTATTTAGCATTTATCATGTAGTATCCTGTATTTAAATTCCTAATAACTTCATGTTAATTAATTATCTGTATTTTATTCTCTGTACTTTATTTTTCTGCAATTCTATTAGCTGCTCTTTAATTTTTATGTTAATTTATTCCTGCAATTATATTTCTGCAATTTTGTTTTCGTACTTTATTTCCTGTATTTTATTTCCTGCATTAGTCTTACTTTCGGGTTAGCCTTATTGGACCCATTGGACCCGGCCCAACTCCCACCACCACCTTTCTATTTAAGTCACCCTTTTCCTTCTCTCTCCTCATTTACTTTACTTCTTCACCATTACTCTCTCCACCTACCAAACCGTAGGCAAGTACCAACTTGCTTCTTGATGGATCCCCATTATTATTGTTCCATCATCCTCCTTATTTGATTCTAAGTCTTTTTAGTACTTAGCATTTTCAATTTCTATGGCTAATTTGTTGTAGATCTAAGTTTGTTATATTTTCGGGTTTCTTAGGTTTTGATCTAGTAAACTTTGTTATCTTCAAGTTTTGAAGGTTCCATGTTGTAGAGAATTTCGTTCTAACCCAATTTTGACCTAAGGAAGTTCGAATTTGGACTCTGGATGAAGGTTTTATGGAACTTAGAAGCTTGGGTTTATGGTGTTCTTCTTCTCTGAAACTTGGAGAAGAAGAACAGTACTTGACTTGACCGCATGAATAATTCATGCGGCAAGTGATTCCCAGCCGCATGGGTTGTTTCCTTCTCAGCCGCATGAAAAGTTTCTATCCGACCGCATGGGACTCATTTGAGCCCAGCCGCATAGGGAGTTCTCCTAGCCGCATGGACTTTCCCCACTTAACCGCATATGCGCCCCCGTCTTTCTTGACCGCATGGATTTCTCTCCAAATCCAGCCGTATGAACCAGACTCACTCGCTGGCCGCGTGAGGTCCTGAACCTTATAGCCGCATGAACTCCCCCCCCCCCGCCAGCCGTATAAGCAATCTCCTTGACCCGGCCGCATGGGGTTCGACTTGGTTGAGCCGTATGGACTCATTCCCGCCAGCCGCGCATGAGTATCCTTCCCGCTGATCGCATGTGTCTTGCCTTTTTTCGGCCGCATGAGCCCAATTCATCCTAGCCGCATGGAACATCCCTTCTGCTTGCCGCATGGGAGCTAGTCCCACTTGCCAGCCGCATAGGTTCCTGCCTCTTCAGCCGCATGTGCCTCTACCCCCTGAGCCGCATGAACCCGACTCCTTTCCTAGCCGCATAAGATCCATCCTGGCCGCATTAGACTTAGCCGTATGGCTATTCTATATCCCTGAATATTGATATTTTATTAGATATTTTTGCATAAACTGATAATCATGATATGTTAATATTTCTATTAATTATAGATTGTTACGTGGGATGTACCATGTGTCATGAATTGAGTTATAGATACCCAATTGACTGGAATTAAACCCTGAGGTTGTAGACTCGACCCCACTGAATACCAGTTGACTTTCATGCCTTGATACCAGTGATAAAATTGTTAGCTTGACTAAAATTGATCATGCGTTCCTAGTTGGAACTAAAGAGGCTGGCTAGTCGTCTTATTGAATTGAACGAATGAGACACGTTCATATAATGAACTATTGTAATCGACTGGCTATCTCGAATATTGGCATACAGGCACATGCAGGCTTCAAATTATTTTATTTATTTATTTTTATTTTTATCTTCCAAAACCAGCATGTGTACTTTATGGTCGGGCATGATTACCGTGGTTGATTTGATTGTTGCATTACGCTATGTAAGACCTGCAACCTAACCGCACTGGTATCGTTGTAGGGTTATGCATACCGTACCCCGTACGAAAGTACTCATTTGAATGACCATGATCTACGGCATGGGACTTCACTCAACGTAGGACTATTAAGTCAAATAAAATAATGATGGCATAGAGAGAATGGATTCCCAATTCTTACATGGCAGCCCTCTTGGAGCGAGTAGTACCCGACGGGCCGGCTGGTTCCCACAGATACTGTAAATCTGCCACACGGGCAGGAAACAGTATCTGTTTTTATTATTATTGTATATTGTATATTGACGAGCGTCCTGCTAGGACTCGTCTAATTCATGCATGGGCCAATTGATTGACTGGATAGACTAGCCTTGCTTGCATATAGTAAGAACTGAGGAATCCCTAATTGCATTATTCCAGGATAACTTGGAACACATAGTAGCAAGCAGAGATCTATTATTATATTCTCTTACTTACTGGTTTAGTCCTTCATATCGTCCTCCCTTGTGGTACTTGCTATTAGAGGTCTAACCTCTCTGGTTTTGTATGGCCAGATTTAGAGCCAGTCCCCGAGGATCCAGCTTACTTCTACCTCCAAGATGGTCAACACTAGAAGGATGATCGCAGGAGCACTCGAGTGGGTTTTCTTACTTCCCCGCTCGTTTTGTTAAATACTTTATACCTTGCCGTTTGGCACCGACATGTTAGACGGATTGTCTTGTACTTACTTTTTACATATTGTAACTAAAGTCAGGCTGCAGCTGATAACAATTGTGTATACTTTTGCTACATCAATCTGGCTATGTTTTGTAAAGCCAGATATCAAGAATTTTTGACAGAGCGTTTGGGACGCCTTACAGCTTTATCTTACATGTTCTCTATTACTCTGCTTCTTGTTCGAATGATTGAGACAATAGATGTGTAGTGACCATAGTGAGACTTTCATGTAGTATGCACCCCCTTGTCTTTAGACAGCATTGATCGTATTATACGGTATTCATCTACCCGTAATACGTAGCTAGCTGAGTCATTCCCTCGCTCTCCAGTATTCTGGTTCTGGGCGTGACACTGACCATCACCCGCCTCCGACCAACCCGGCCAGCCACCGGAGACAACCCCCATAACCACCACCACACCATCAGAATCCAACCACCCGCCATCGCCGATCTCCGCATCTTTCCAGGACCACATCCCGGCCACCCGACAGCGACACAGAAAAAAATAAAGAGAAACCCAAAAAACCCATCACCACTCACCTGACTTCGGCCTCGTCCCGACACCGCCGTGGCCGTGCGCCACCGGAAGCTCCGCCGCACTTCTCGCGTGCCGACCTCAGCCGGCGATTCTCCCCATCCCGCCGCTTCTTCTCCCTCAAAACCCTCTTTCTCTCACCATCCGCCGCTGCCGTCGCAAGCCTCGCCGCATCTTCGCCGCGTGCCCAAGCCCTCGCCTTGGCCGCCCCTACGATCTTCCTTTCCTCCTCCGGCCTCCCTCTCTCTCCCGTCGGCCTCTCTCCATCACCCCGCACCGCCGGGACAGTCGGAGCTGCCCCGCTCAGAGCCGCCGGCGGAGCCCCCTTTCCCAGGCGCCGCTCGAACCCCAGGCGCGCTGCCGCCGCGTCCCGACCTGGCCGTGCCCCGGCGCTAGCAAATCCGTCTCCCGCTTCCTCTTCCCGACCCCAGCCACTCTTCCAACTTCCTCCGCCCCTCTCGGCCGAGCCGTCCGCCTCCCGTTCCTCACTTCTTCTCCTCTCCCCAATCTCCAGCCCTAGCTCCTTAGCGCCGCCACCCGACGCCGTGACCCCTCGGACCACCTCGCCCAATCTCCTCCGCTCTCTCTCCCCCTCTGCCTTTCCCTCTCTTCCTCCCTCTCTCCAACTGTCTTCTCTCTCTTCTTCTTTTTTTGGTTTTTTTTGTTTGTATGCTGTTCTCTTTTCGAGAGAACAGCTTCTCTCTTTTGTTTTTTTATTTATTTTAATTATTATCATTTGTTTTTTTTATTTCTGTTTAAGTTATTGTTGTTATATTTCTATTTTTTTTATTATTATTATATTTTTTTTCTTCTTTGAGAATACTGTAGCTTTGTTGTTTTATTTTATGGAGGAAATATTTTTAGATATTATTATTATTTTATTATTATTATTATTATTATTATCATTATTATTATTATTTGGGAAGACAACAGCAGTCTATTATCTATACATAGTTATTATTATTATTAATAATACTAATATTATTATTATTGTTATTTTTCTTTTGTTTGTTAAAATTATTTATTTGTCAAATTATTATTATTAGAAATTAGATTATTTACAGTGTTTCTAGATATTCTTAAAGTCAATCTTGACCTAAATACTGTACTTTGTCAAAAAGTAGGATTTAATCCAAATGAATTTCTGAACTTTAAATATTTATCTAAAATCTTTTTATATAAATATAGCATCTCAAATAGTTATTGGATTATTTATCTATCTTAAACCTATGCTTTTACTTAAAAACCCTATCCTGACAAGCATAGAGTTTTTGTCCTGGAGCGACTTTCGATTTTTGATTATATATGTAAAGGCATACATAACTATATATATAGGTTCAAGTATTATAAAATATTTTCTTAAATCATATATTTATTAACACTTTCTTCTATTATCCACCCATATCCGTGACTAAGCCCATTACCTATTCTCTCGCCAATTCTAGACTTCTTATTACCGTCCATAACTAAATTGACTACCCTGGACCCGATGGAACCGTCTGTGTAGTCATCTGAGGCCGTCATGCATAGTTAGTATACCTTGCTAATTAAACTGTCATATTATTTATTTTCAGTATTTATTTACTTGTTTTATATTTGTTATTTTTATTGTTATAAACTGTGCGTCCAAGCCATACTTGGGTGCAAGCGACTTTATTAGTCGTTACTTTATTTTATGCATGTTGACTTAGTGTTAGCGGACTACCTTTTTGTTGGGGGATATCCTTATATCTTCCTTTGGCTGTGACACTCACACTACACGATTTGAGACATGTTACTAGGGGCACGACTTATGGACTGGCCCTCTCTAAAGTCGTGTGACGGATAGATGATCGTAACTGCTATGATTAGGGTTTTAGAGACTCAAGCAGTTACAAAACTGGACGAGCCATGGACATGACTTGAACAGTGTGGGATATATTGGGGGAGGACAGTCGTTAGTGCGTATGGGAATCCAAACAGGTAAACCACAGTCTCCGGATGGAACTGTGGCGATATATTTGCAGATGCCCTCTGACGTTTTAGACGTTACGGACGGATACAGATGACTGGATGCCAGTTACGTACCACAGCCTAAAATCCCACCCATGTGTATGAAAGTTGTCCTCTAAATTGCACATTAGGCGGTTAGAATCCCCTTTACATATTTATGTCTAGTTTATATATATTTTATTATTCTGACAGTTCATATTAGCTTGTTCTTCCTATATCTTGCTACGTCCGTCTGAGGGCCTGGTTTTTTCCCAGGTGTGTGTTCATGTTTTTTGCAGGTATTCTAGCCAAGGCCGTGGTCTTCTCCATTCTTTCGAAGACGATTGCGCTTGGTTCGTCTTGCCATTTTATTCGCTTGACTTCTTGTACATTTCTTTCATTATGATAGTTGGTAGTGGACTTTGTCTCCGCCCAACGATTGTATCATAAATATTCGAGTGATATTTATATTATTATTCTTTTCATTGTGGATGAGATTTAGTTTGTCTTAGATTATTACATTTTACAGCTTATGTATACATACAAGGCCCATGTACTTTTTATGTATACAGCTGGCATGTCTACGTTTCTAGTCCTACGTATTTTGGGACTGGGGCGTTACATGTTTTTGTGGTGGCCCATGCAGGTCAAGATAAATTGTTTGGTTACTTTACCGTACCAAGCAAGCCTGCGTATAGGATTAGAGTCTAGGATCTCATCCACACACTTGACTGCCTTCTCGCTTGACTCCTCGATTTGCATCTTGCTTGATTCCCTTTATCGTTAATTCTTATCCTTCTTTCGTGCTTGACCTTGGTTAGAAAGGTAATCCATACTAGGTAGTCTTGTCCCATTGTCCCATCACCCTAGTAGTTTAATTCTTGTAAGTTGGATAGAATGCCTTATGACCTAGCAATCCCTTTGTCCTTGTGACCTATATTAGCAAGTTCACTTAGGTTCTAGAATTTAGAGGACCCTAAACCATCTAGTCAACCAAAGACTTGGACAAAAGAGACTATAGGACGACTGTATAGAGACCAACATAGGATATAACTTAGTCTTAAGAAGTTTGAACTAATTCTACTTCTTTCAATATTAATCGTGCCTATGTTTTGTTACAGCCGCATGGACTAATTCCACTCAGAGTTGGTGAAGAAGAACAGTACTTGACTTGACCGCATGAACATTTCATACGGCAAGTGTTCTTCCAGCCGCATGGACTTTTTCCCACTTAGCCGCATATGTGCCCTTGCTTTCCTGGCCGCATGAACTTGTACTCCTAACTAGCCGCATGCATATTTGAGCCGCATGAGACACTTTGCATTTCTAGCTGCAAGAACTTTGCCCCAGCTGCATGAGGTTGAGACCAATGCAGCCGCATGTTCCCGCTCTCCGCGAGCCGCATAATCCCTCTATGTTCGACCGCATATGCGCCCACTGTTTGGGACGCATAAGGCCCATCTACCATGAGCCGCAGGGACCCTCAACCGATCACCCACATATGCAAGGACCATTTGAGCCGCATAGACTGCTCCCCATTACTCTTAGTCGCAGGCTCACTATGCTCCCCAGTCGCATGAGATTCCTCCTTCCTGACCGCACAAGCTCCTGCAGCCGCATGCGCCGCGCGCCGTGCTGCCTTGAGACCGATTTATCCGAGCAGCATGAACTCGAATTTTGGGCAGATTGTGCTTGTACAAATAATCCAGTCCTTTCTTGCATCATGTCTAGGAGGGGACTCCTGAGTACCACGGTCAGGAGTACCTACTAAAATGGACTAAGGCTAATAACTAGATTAATACATTAGTCATGACGAGATTTCCCAGCTACAGGCAATCCCGTTACCTGGGCACGCCTTGGGATCTGTAGCCTACCGTCGAGTAGGGCACATTTCCAGTACACTGTCATGTTTTGCACCCTTCAAGCTACCTAAGGGTACATTCATTTCCTGGACGATGTACCCACCTGAATTCAACTCTAATTCTTTTAACCCGGATAACCTGGATGGACTGCAGGGCTTGTGGCTGTGGAATAATCTCACTGCATCTTGTTAGTAATTAGCCTTGTGACAACCCTAGTTAGTTAAAGTATCAAGCCGTAATTCTTGCTTGGCCGTAAAGTGATTGGATGGAGTCTAACCTGTCTAGTCTTGCCCTGATCCTGTTCCAGATTATTGAATGACCAGAATGCATGTATTTATTTTACCGATAAATGGTGAGAATTCCAAGTTATGTTCAGACGAAGGGTTACAACCCCGGTCCTTGATTGGTTTACGGGTTGTAACCTGATTATCTGAATAGTTCCATAGTTATCTCGTCGTATATCATCCTTCCATAGTTATCTCGTCGTATATCATCCTGATGTATTTTCTTTATTTTCAATTTTTACCGTATTTATACTCTTGTGCTGATTGCTGGTTTTAGTTCCTATGTGAAGCTTTCTTTGTGGCACTTGATCTTTCTGGGGTCTGACCCAGCTAGTTTTGTGTGGCCAGATTTCGGAGCAGCTCCGGAGGATATACCGACCTTCCAGCCAGATGGTGGCCACTAGACGGAACCCTGGCAACGAGTGGGTTATTTTTGGCTCTCCCACCCTATTGTAAAAATATTCTTTTGAGGCATTTAGCCGACGAGCACCTGTTTAGCTCGATTGTACTTTACTTACTGTCTGCCTACGGGCTGTAACATGATTGACAGATCCTAGGGTTGATCATGTATGACTAAACTCTTGCTAGTCTTAACATTTTGTAACGACTAGCTTCATGATCAGCTGAATATGTAATGTTTGGGACGCCTTACTATTGTATATTTAATGATCATACTTCTTGTAACCTTTACTTACTTGCTTGTGATTGAGACACTAGGCTTGTTCATGACCTTAAGAGACAGTTGGCTTGTAGATAAACCCTCATGTATCTAGACAGTCGTGACTATATAGCGAGATGGATTACATTTTATATACGTAGCTGGCTATGTCTGCCCCCGCTCTCCAGTATTCTGGTTCTGGGGCATGACATGGTTTAAGTGGTGCCCCCATACAGGACTTGAAAATCAAGATATGTGAGGGTTTACCGAATAGATGTCTCAATCAGTATTCGTCCTTGATCTCTGCTCGTTTCTTCTGAATCCCTGGATTCTTGTCCTGATCATATGCTTGTATCGTTGATCTGTCCTGGTCCTTTTTTATTGTTTCCTATGTCGTCTTCTTCAGCGGTATTATTCGTGGTCCTACCGACCTGCAAGGCGGATACCTTTCGTGGACCAGTAGCAACCTGGAGATCAAGCTCAGTATTCCGGAGTAGCCTCCAGAGTCGTACCTTCTGGCGGAGAGCCACCAGTCCAGCCAGTTCAACCTGTAGAACATGATGACGGTACTTTGGTAGGACTCGTCAGGACCTTGATAGCTTCCCAAGACCGGCATTGAGATGTCTTGTACCAGGCAGTGACGGATGCTTTGACCCGGGGTGGTCATCAGGGTAACACCGCGGCCAACAGCTTCAAGCGCTTGAACCCTCCATTCTTCGATGGTAGTGAAGATGCTATCACTGCTGATGCTTGGCTTCAGGACACTGAGGTGATTCTAAAAGCAGCCAGGACCCCAGAGAACGAGAAGGTAGCCGTGGTGCGCCTGCAGTTGTTAGACCTTGCCCGCAGCTGGTGGACAGCGCAGGCCGTTGGATTAGCAACACCCATTACTTGGACAGTATTCAGAGAGAGATTCCAGACCAAGTATTTCGATACCGTGGCTCGGTATGATCTGCAGACGAGATTTACCAATCTGAAGCAAGGAGGCAGGACGGTCAACGGATATGCGGCCGAGTTTTCCAGACTCAGTCGGTTTGCTCCCACTTTGGTGGCAATCGAGTATGATAGAACCCATCGATTCCAGCAGGGACTTCACCTAGAGATCTTGTTGGCCGTTGAGCAGTTTGAGCATCAGACTTTTGATGCAGTCTTGAGAGCAGCCCGGAGGCATGAGTATACCTCCCAAAGGATTGTGGATAGGGCCGGAGGTCGGAAGAGATCTCATGGCCAGATGAATCAGTCTTCAGCCCTAGCCCCGGCAGCCAGGGCCTTGACTATTGGAGCTCCGAGGCGAGCGGACTCAATAACGTCGGTCCAGCATTCAACACCGACGTACCCTCAGCAACAGCAGCAGAAGCAGAAGCAGTCTTCCGCAGTGGGATGTTCTAATTATGGGAAGCCGGGCCATGTGGTGGCAGAATGTCGCAGGGCAAAAGGATTATGTCTGGCTTGTGGAGCAGCAAACCATAGGGTTGGATCCTGTCCGAATACGGGTGGTTCATCATCGTCCAACCTTTCTAGCTCTTCGGTGAGAGGACCAGGTCCGGTCCAGCAGCAGCAGTATCCATTGTCGAGGCCCTTACCGCCTCAGTCCCATATATTCCAGCAGCAGAACCCCCAGCAATATGCATAAGCCTAAGCCCAGAGTCAGAGCAGGCAGCGAAGATTTCAGTAGAGGGGACCAGCATCCCGAGGGCATGGTCAGGCTATGGTGATGACCGCAGAGGAAGGATTGGCACCAGAAGAGGTAGTGGCAGGTACTATTCTTGTCAACTCCTTTCCAGCTTCAGCTTTATTTGATTCTGGTGCATCGCATTCATTTATGTCTGCACGATTCGCAATACGGGTAGGATTGGAGCCCGAGTCATTATCAGTAAGGCTTAATATACTTACTGGTAACGGACTTATGGGAGTAGATAGAGTATTTTCCTCGTGTCGGATCGTAGTTAGCGGTAGAGAATTCCCCGCTAGATTGATTGAGTTCCCGATGGCCGATTATGATGTGGTCCTAGGGATGGATTGGTTGAGGAACCAGTATGCTAGGATAGACTGCCACATTGGCAGGGTTGTTTTTAGCATTCCAAGCGAGCCAGAGTTTTTCTTTCTCCCGAGGCGCAGTTGAGCCTTCTCCTCCGATATTGCGGATGGCAGTAGCAGCAGTTCAGTTGCCCAGGATAGTCGAGGAGTTTCCAGATGTTTTCCCAGAAGAACTTCCAGGTATGCCTCCGGAGCGGGAGATCGAGTTTACTATAGACTTGATTCCCGGGACAGCCCCAGTGTCAGAGAGAGTCTACAGGATGGCGCTGTCAGAGTTGGAGATATTGTACAAGATGTTTGAAGAACTCAGAACCAAGGGATTCATTTGTGCTAGTGGATCGCCTTGGGGAGCCCCGATGCTTCTTGTGAAAAAGAAGGATGGTACGTCCAGGTTATGTTTATTATCGTACCTTAAACTCAGTGACAATCAAGAACAGATATCCTCTTCCGAGGTTAGATGACTTGTTTGATCAGCTCAGAGGGGCAGCAGTATTCTCGAAGATCGACTTGCACTCAGGATATCATCAGATCAGGGTCAGAGAGTAGGACATCCCGAAGACAGCTTTTAGATCGAGATATGGGCATTGGGAGTTCCTAGTGATGCC
The DNA here is from genome assembly GCA_029216955.1 of Iris pallida. Lineage (NCBI taxonomy): Eukaryota > Viridiplantae > Streptophyta > Magnoliopsida > Asparagales > Iridaceae > Iris > Iris pallida. Next base: position 66,226 of record JANAVB010001656.1, on the reverse strand, counting down.
ATTTGGAGCAACCAATGCACCGACGGTATTCATGGATCTCATGAATCGTATTTTCATGCCCTACTTGGATCAGTTTATGATCGTGTTCTTGGATGACATCCTGGTCTACAGCACGAGTGAGGCGGAGCATGAGCATCTCCGTATAGTTCTTCAGATCCTCAGAGAGCACCAGTTATATGCCAAGTTCGGTAAATACGAGTTCTGGCTCGATCGCATTTCGTACTTGGGTCATATCATCACTCAGAGGAGTAGAAGTGGATCTCCAGAAGATTGTAGCTATTGAGTCATGGCCAGTGCCCAGCACAGTTGCGGAGGTTCATAGTTTTTTTGGATTGGCCGGCTACTACTCGGTTTGTTTCGGATTTTGCTCGAATTTCAGCGCCATTGACGCAGTTGACCCGCAAGGATGCGCAGTTTGCTTGGACTGCAGAGTGTCAGAGTTCTTTTAAGAAGTTGAAGCGAGGCCTGATAACAGCTCCTATTCTCACGCTTCCAGATGGGACCGGAGGATTCTCAGTGTACTATGATGCTTCAGGCAGAGGTTTAGGATGTGTTCTGATACAGCATGGGAAGGTAATAGCTTATGCGTCACGACAACTTCGTGATCATGAGAGGAATTACCCAACCCATGACTTGGAGCTGGCAGCAGTGGTGTTTGCACTTAAGTTGTGGAGGCACTACTTGTATGGAGACAGGATGGAGATTTTCACCGACCACAAGAGCCTGAAGTATGTTTTCACTCAGAAGGATCTTATCATGCGTCAGAGGAGGTGGCTGGAGCATCTTGTGGATTATGATGTCAACTTGCAGTATCATCCTGGGAAGGCCAATGTTGTTGCGGATGCATTGAACAGGAGAGCTGGAGTTTATTTTCTAACAGCGCAACCAGAGCTGTTAGCAGATCTTCAGAAGATAGGTATTGAAGTTGTTCTCCCTTCCAGTGTGGCCTTGATGGCCAGTATGCAAGTTCAGTCCACTATAGTCGAGAGGATCCGGATGGCGTAGTCGGTAGATTCCAAGCTTTAGCGACTCAGAGCAGAGTGTGAGACAGGACGAAGACCAGAGTTATGCATTTATGAGGATGGTATACTTCGACATGGTAATCGTCTTTGTGTACCCAGTGGAGATATCAGACATGAGATCATGTCGGAGGCACACAATTCACAGTATTCCATCCATCCCGGCAGTACAAAGATGTACCGTGATATCCGACAGTATTTCTGGTAGAATGGTATGAAGCGGAAGATAGCTCGGTTTGTCTCTCGGTGTTTGGTTTGCTAACAAGTTAAAGCCGAACATCAGAGACCGGCTGGACTTCTTCAGCCCTTACCGATTCCAGAATGGAAGTGGGAGCATGTGACCATAGATTTGGTGACTGGACTACCTAGATCCCCAGCTGGTAGAGATGCTATCTGGGTTATAGTTGATCGGCTCACTTTCTTCTATTCAGAGTTGGTCAGTCGATGGCTCAGCTAGCAGAGATGTACCTCAGGCAGATTGTCAGATTGCATGGTGTGCCAGTCAGTATAACCTCGGACCGAGATTCAAGATTTATGTCGCACTTTTGGCGTAGCTTGCAAGAGAGTTTGGGAACTCATCTCCAGTTCAGTTCAGCATATCACCCGCAGACGGATGGCCAGTCGGAGCGTACGATCCAGACTCTTGAAGACATGTTACGGTCTTGCACATTTGACTTCGGTGGTTCGTGGGAAGATCACCTACACCTGATAGAATTCTCGTACAATAACAGTTTCTAGGCCAGTATCCAGATGGCACCGTTCGAGGCATTGTATGGTAGGAAGTGCAGATCCCCGCTAGCCTGGGATGATGTTGGAGAGAGACAGATGCTCGGTCCAGAAATGATTGCCCAGACAGTTGAAGTGGTCAGGCGAGTCATAGATCATCTTCGAGTTGCCCATGATCGCCAGCGCCATTGGACCGATTCTCATCGGCACCCTCTCGAATTTTCGGTCGGCGATCATGTATTCATGAGGATTTTGCCTAACCGTGGCGTCATTCGTTTCAGCGTACGGGGCACGCTTAGTCCTAGGTATATATGACCGTTTGACATTCTAGAGCGAGTAGGAGATGTATCCTATCGTCTCGCTCTTTCACCGTCGCTAAGCGAGGTGCATAACGTGTTCCATGTATCCCAATTACGGTGGTATATCCTGGACCCGAGCCACATCCTGGATCATTCGGAATTGGTTGTTGGTACCAACCTTTCGTATGAGGAGAGGCCCGTGTCTATATTGGACCGGAGAGAGAAGATCCTCAAGAACAAGACTATCACGTTAGTCCAAGTTGCTTGGGGTCATCACTCTTTGGGGGAGTCAACGTGGGAGCGTGAGGATGATATCCGATCGCGATATCCTGACTTGTTTGACTCGTGAGATATAATATCTTTCTTATGTCTCATGCCTTCGATTCCTTGCTTGAATGAGTGATTGTCTGCCTAGTTATAGCTTGCATGTGATTAATGTAGCTTGTCATTGCTCCTCTAGCCTCTTGATTAAATTTCGAGGACGGAATTCTTTTAAGGTGGGTAGAGTTGTAATGCCTGTGGTTCGTATTACATATTTCTGGAATACGTGTACGTATTTATTCTTGTATTGCATGATTTCCTTGCTTAATTTCCTCCCTGGGCTTGGTTTATTCTTGGTTTGGGTTGGCTTGGTTCGATTTGGGATTGCTCTTGGTTCATCATGAACCAAGGGGTGAACCCCCTACCTACCACCACTACCATTTATTAACCCTTTCTCCTTTCTCTCTCTTCATTTATCATCTTTTCCACCATTACTTCCTTACCTACCAGAGAGGGAGAGAGAGAGGTCTAGGCAAGTGCAACTTCCTTCATGGAGGAACTCTAATTTTATTGCTTCATTCTCTTCCTTACAGTATTTTAACTTACTTTAGAACTTGGCAATTTCACTTTCCATGGCTAGATTCTTCTAGATCTAAGTTTACTTTATTTTCGAATTCCTTGGGTTTTGGTCTACTTAATCCTATTATTTCTGAGTTTTGAGGGTTCTATGTTGTAGAGAATCTACTTCTATCCCATTTTAACCTATGGAAGTTCGGATTTGGGCTCCGGATGATGGAGTTATGGAGCTCGGAAACATGGCTCTCATGGCGTTCTTCTTCTCAGAGTTGGAGAAGAAGAACAGTACTTGACTTGACCGTATGAACATTTCATGCGGCAAGTATTCTTCCAGCCGCATGGACTTTTCCCCACTTAGCCGCATATGCGCCCATACTTTCCTGGCCGCATAAACTTGTACTCCTAACTAGCCGCATGCATATTTGAGCCGCAAGAGACCCTTTGTATTTCTAGCTGCATGAACTTAGCCCCAGACCGTATGAGGCTGAGACCAATGCAGCCGCATGTTCCCGCTCTCCGTGAGCTGCATAATCCCTCTATGTTCGGCTACATATGCGCCCACTGTTCGGGCCGTATGAGGCCCATCTACCATGAGCCGCAGGGACCCTCAATCGATCACCCGCATATGCAAGGACCATTTGAGCCGTATAGACTGCTCCCCATTACTCTTAGCCGCAGGCTTCCTGTGCTCCCCAACAGCATGAGATTCCCCCTTTCTGACCGCATAAGCTCCTGCAGCCGCATGCGCCGCGCGCCCGCGCTGCCTTGAGACCGATTTTTCCGAGCCGCATGAACTCGGATTTTGGGCCGCATGAACCCATATCAATTCAGCCGCATGAGATCATTCATGGCCGCATATGCTTTAGCCGCATGGCTCTCCTATAGCCCTGTGTACTGATAATCATGAATTTATTTAATATGTTTAGAACTGATAATTGAGCATGACCTGACAGTGACACGTAGTGGTGCACTCCTGATATGACTAACCCGATATGACCCGATAGTGGCCTATCGTGGCGCACTCCTGACAAGTAAACCAGACATGATTTTCTTGAACAGCTGTTGCGACGGCTACCTGACATGACATGACCTGTATAATTAATCTGGATACTGTGGGCGATTGTGCTGGTACAAATAATCCAGTCCTGTCTTACATCATGTCTAGGAGGGGACTCCTGAGTACCACAGTCAGGAGTACCTACTAAAATGACTAAGGCTAATAACTAGATTAATACATTAGTCATGACGAGATTTCCCAGCTACAGGCAATCCCGTTACCTGGGCACGCCATGGGATCTGTAGCATGCCGTCGAGTAGGGCACATTTCCAGTACACTGTCATGTGTTGCATCCTTCAAGCTACCTAAGGGTACATTCGTTTCCTGGACGATGTACCCACCTGAATTCAACTCTATTTCTTTTAACCCGGGTAACCTGGATGGACTGCAGGGCTTGTGGCTGTGGAATAATCTCACTGCATCTTGTTAGTAATTAGGCTTGTGACAACCTTCGTTAGTTAAAGTATCAAGCCGTAATTCTTGCTTGGCCGTGAAGTGATTGGATGGAGTCTAACCAGTCTAGTCTTGCCCTGATCCTGTTCCAGATTATTGAATGACCAGAATGCTTGTATTTATTTTACCGATAAATGGTGAGAATTCCAAGTTCTGTTCAGACGAAGGGTTACAACCCCGGTCCTTGTTTGGTTTACGGGTTGTAACCTGGTTATCTGAATAGTTCCATGGTTATCTCGTCGTATATCATCCTGATGTATTTTCTTTATTTCCAGTTTTTACCTTATTTATACTCTTGTGCTGATTGCTGGTTTTAGTTCCTAAGTAAAGCTTCCTTTGTGGCACTTGCTCTTTCTGGGGTCTGACCCAGCTGGTTTTGTGTGGCCAGATTTCGGAGCAACTCCGGAGGATCTATCGACCTTCCAGCCAGATGGTGGCCACTAGACGAAACCATGGCAACGAGTGGGTTATTTTTAGCTCTTCCACCCTATTATAAAATATTCTTTTGAGGCGTTTAGCCGACGAGCACCTGTTTAGCTCGATTGCACTTTACTTTCTGTCTGCCTACGGGCTGTAACATGATTGACAGATCCTAGGGTTGATCATGTATGACTAAACTCTTGCTAGTCTTAACATTTTGTAACGACTAGCTTCATGATCAGCTGAATATGTAATGTTTGGGACGCCTTACTATTGTATATTTAATGATCATACTTCTTGTAACCTTTACGTACTTGCTTGTGATTGAGACACTAGGCTTGTTCATGACCTTAAGAGACTGTTGGCTTGTAGATAAACCCTCATGTATCTAGACAGCCGTGACCGTATAGCGAGATGGATTCTATTTCATATACGTAGCTGGCTATGTCTGTCCCAGCTCTCCAGTATTCTGGTTCTGGGGCGTGACACCTAGTTTGACTTCTAGGGTTGACCAGAGTTGACCAAGAGTTGACTTTGGTCTAGATTGACCTAGATTCATGTAGTACGTATTGTAGTGCATCTTATTACCATTCTAGACTTGTTGTGACTTGTACTATTCTAAATAGGAGCCAGACACCACTCCTCGGACAGTACTTTCATCTTGGACATTCAGTTAGCAGACGAGTATATTCTCTGATCTTTTCATACTTATCTGGACTATATCCTTGCTCTAGATTACTTTACTTGATACTGACACGTATCTTCACGGATTAGTACTATATGGATCCTTTCCTGAGATGTTATCCCTTTACGGGTGCATCGGGTATTTCATGTTCATGTACTTTATCATGTGCATCAGGTACTCCTTGTACTCGTACTAGTTCATGTATTTACATGTTCTCATGTGCTTTTTTGTGCTTTATCATGTGCCTTATGTACTACTCATTATATGAGTTCACGTATCTTAGCTGTATTCATGTGCCTATAACGTAACTTGAATGGATCCTTGTGTATTAATTAGGGCGGGGTGAGTAGAATTGGTTATGTGATCATTATCCCCTAGCTGTATTCATGTACCTCTTAGTTGTATTCATGTGCCCCTAAGCCGTTTACATAACCATATTGTACTCTAAATAATGTAGCCACTTACAGTCTCTACTATCATGTATTTACTTTCACTTACAAATATCTCTTGTTTACTCGTACTTCCTTTTCAGCACTTCCTGTATTTTACTCTATTATATGATTTACTCCTAACTTGCTATGAACTGTTTTGAGAGATATGTGCTCGTTCCCGTCCCGATTGGACCTGTTGACAATTTTACAGAGGACGAGGAGGAGGCCTGCTTAGACACTTTCTATGGGAACGCCTTAGAGGATACTTGCGATCCGGACATCCAGTCGGATCCCATAGCAGTAGAGACTGTTGCTCCATAAATAGTTTTATCTTATTTCATAGCATTGGAGTTGAGTTGTGTATATATTTTGGATCTGTATTATGTTTGGATGTTCGTGGAGTTTATCTAGACACTTAGCTCTCTCTATTTTTATTTTTTGTGGTTTTGAATCTTGCATCTTTTATTATCTATCTATCTTCCTTTCATGTTCTACCTTAGCCGTGATTGAGATATATTCTGTTATGTCACCCCCATTCGGGGAGTATAACTGTTTATTACCTTAAACTGTTAGATGTTGTGACCTAGGACAGCGTTCTACCACCGACACTGCGGCGTAGGCTGGACGTACCCACGTCTCGTGACCTTACTCTAGGGTGCGGGTCGTGACATGTTTTTAGTGGTGGCCTTTGCAGGTCTAGGTTGGAAATGTAGTGGTATTCGAACTAGAATATCGCTGCAGCAGCAGTGCAGTAAAATTAGTATATTTTGAAGGTACTCAATCACACTAGGAAAAAATTCCTTATCAGATTTCGTATATCTATTTTGCTGCTTATTGTCTTCCTTAGAATTTTAAACTGTCCTCCTTTGATTTTTCGACTCATTCTCAGTAATTGTTTCTTGTTTGATCTGTGTCTCCAGGATGGTTGAGACGAGATCGTATCGCCCAAGGATGGGAGATGCTAGAGAGGGGTCTGCCACCTCTCGTATCCAGCAGCCAGCTCCCAGTACCGCAGGGCCAGTGTAGCCCACAGGAGTCGGTGTCTCTGCAGCTTTTGGAGGAGCACCTCCACCAGCCAGGAGGCAGAGCCCTATGATTCCTGAGATTCTTCCACTGCAGCAGCCTCCGCCTGCGGCTATCGTAGATGCTGCACATCTCTTCTCCTTCGTGGAGAGGATTCTGGAGTCCCACCAGTAGTAGCAGACGAGGCAGACTACCGATTTTTGTCAGGGGATCGACGAGGCACACCAGCTAGTTTGCACCACAGTCGAGATGATTACTGCTCAGGGGGCCCAGCAGCAGCCCCGTCGGAGGGAGAAGGACATTCAGGACTTCCAGAAGATGTATCCTCAGGAGTTCTTCGGCACAGAGGGCATTCATATTGCATACGACAGGATAGAGCATATCGAGGAGATCTTCCGACTGGCGGAGATACCTGATCGACTCTAGATCGAGGCAGTGGGCAGCCAGATGCAGGACTTAGCCCGTGCGTGGTATCAGGCAGATCCCAGGGTGGGAGTTGAGGGCCAGACTTGGGCCCAGTTCAAGGAGCTGTTTAAGGAGCAGTTCTTTTCTGATTTGGCCTTGGGAGGTATCGAGGCACAGTTCGAGGGTCTGGTTCAGGGGAACCAGACGGTAGCTTTGTATGCCAGGGAGTTCTGCAGATTGGCCCGGTTTATAGATGACTTGACCGAGAAGGCGAAGGCGAGAAAGTTTCATCAGGGCTTAATTAGAGAGGTTCGCTCGCTGACTAAGAGCGACCAGAACGCTACATTTGCTGAGATATTTTCTGGGGCTATGGCGGCGGAAGATGATCTAGGGCTGAAGCAGAAGAGGGGTCGTGACTTCCAGGGTGGTAGCAGCAGTCAGGGGCCGGCCAAGAGGCCTCACTTCCAGCAGCACTTTCAGTAGAAGAGCCCAGTTCAGCAGTATCAGCAGCATCATCAGCAGCAGGGTCATGCACCTTTTCAGCAGATACAGCAGCCGCAGAGGCATCTGTAGCAGGCACCCCGTCAGCAGCAAGTAGTCGTTTGTGTCTTCTGTAAGAAGCCGGGGCACATGTTCCATGAGTGCAGGAAGAAGCTAGGCAAGTGCCTACTTTGTGGTGCGGAAGATCACCAGTTGAGGGATTGCCCTGGGGCTTTTGGACGAGGAGCTCAGGGAGGTGGAGCCAAGGCTCCAGCAAGCCAGCAGAGGGGAGCAGCCCTACAGACCCAGCAGCAGTAGTTCCAGCAGCACCAGCAGCAGGCACGAGGTGGACAGCAGGGGCGAGCTTTCTCCATGGCGGCTGAGGATGCAGAGGCCATCGGAGAGTTGATAGCAGGTTCGGTTCTTCTCGACTCCCTTCCAGCATTTGCACTATTTGATTCTTGGGCTTCCCACAGTATTGTGTCAGTATCGTATGCTATTAGACACAGTCTAGTTTCTGAACCATTGCCTAGGACCTGGAAGATCACGACCGGGGGTGGGGTCATCCTCGTGAGTGATGTTTGCAGAGGGCGGAGCGTCTTATTGGGAGGCCGAGAATTAGGAGTGAGTTTACTCGTCATGCCATAACCGAACAACGATATAGTATTAGGTATGGACTGGCTGAGTAGACACCATGCCCGCATTGATTATCGCGGGGGTAGAGTTTTGTTTGGGGCGCCAGGAGAGCCAGAGTTTGAGTACACCGGGCGGCAAGCAGAGCAGGACGGCAGAGTCGTCTGTGGAGCTTCAGTTGAGGAGCAGGTGGCTCCGCATCCCTTTATCGCAGAGTTTATGGACATATTTCCGGAGGAGTTGCCAGGGCTTCCACCGGACAAGGATGTAGAGTTCTCGATAGACTTGGTTCCCGACGTGGAACCGATTTCTTAGCATGTCTATCGAGTGAACAACAATGAGTTGGTGGAGCTAAAGAAGCAGGTGGATGAGCTGCAGGATAAGGGCTTCATCCGTTCGAGTTCTTTACCTTGGGGTGCACCGGTACTCTTCGTATCCAAGAAGGATGGGTCGGTACGAATGTGTATCGACTACAGGATACTTAACAACCTGACGATCAAGAACAGACACCCACTGCCGCGGATCGTTGATATCTTTGATCAGTTGAGTGGAGCTCGGTGTTCTCCAAGGTTGATTTGAGGTCAGGTTATCACCAAGTGAAGGTGAAGGGGGAGGATATTCCGAAGACCACTTTCAGGACACGATACGGGCAGTTTGAGTTTTTGGTTATGCCGTTTGGGCTGACCAATGCACCAACAGTATTTATAATCTAATGGACAAGGTGTTCCACCTGTACTTGGACAAGTTCGTGGTGGTGTTCATTGATGATCTTGGTATATTCCAAGACAGAGGAGGAGCACGAGGAGCACTTGAGAGTGGTTCTGGAGACACTCAGGAGGGAGAGATTGTACGACAAGCTCTCAAAGTACGAGTTTTCCTAGACATAGTAGACTTCTTGGGTCATGTGGTGAGTGGTGATGGTATCTCAGTGGACCCGAAGAAGATCACAGCAGTGAGGCTTGGACAGCTCCGAATTCAGTGGCAGAGATCAGGAGTTTCCTGGGGCTGGCAGGATACTATAGGAGATTTGTGCAGGATTTCTCCCGGGTTGTAGAGCCGTTGAATAGGTTGACCGGAAGGATATGAGTATGTTTGGTCAGAGGGAGTGTCAGGCAGCTTTTGATGAGTTTGAAGAAGCGGCTTACGACAGCTTCGATTCTGATATTGCCTTCAGGATCAGGTGGTTTCACTATTTGTAGTGATGCTTCAGGGAACGGGCTGGGTTGTGTCTTGCAGCAGCATGAGAAGGTGATTGCCTATGCTTCTAGGCAATTATGTTCCCATGAGAAGAACTACCCTACCCATGACCTGGAGCTTGCATCGGTGATTTTTGCTTTGAAGTTGTGGAAGCACTATCTGTATGGCGAGAGGGTGGAGATTTTCACAGACCACAAGAGCTTGAAGTATGTGTTTACACAGAAAGAGCTCAACATGAGGCAGCACAGATGGCTAGAGTTGATGAAGGACTTTGACATCTCACTTCAGTATCACCCGGGGAAGGCCAACGTGGTTGCCGATGCATTGAGTAGGTATCCGACAACCATGTGTATCACCATGGATCGGCACTTGCTTGCAGACTTGGAGAGTTTTAGGATTGAGGTGATTGTGCCCGGAGTGCAGATGTAGTTTTGGGGCCTTCAGATATAGTCGAACTTGATGGACAGGATCAAGGTGACACAGTTCGAGGATGTGGCTCTGTGGTGTATCCGAGAGCAGATCAGTGCAGGATTGGAGGATGGCAAGTTTTTGCTTACAGAGGATGGTGCCCTGAGGCACGGTTCCCGGTTATATGTGCCTAGCGGGGAGCTCAGAGAGCAGATCATGTAGGAGGCTCACAGATCGTAATACTCTATACATCCTGGTGCCAAAAAGATGTACAGGGATCTGTAAGAGCATGTCTGGTGGTACGGGATGAAGCGGGAGGTATCCTATTTCATAGCTAGATGCTTGGTCTGTCAGCAGGTCAGGCAAGAGAGAGGCAGAGGCCCGGAGGATTATTGCAGTCATTGTCCATTCCAGAGTAGAAGTGGGAACATATCACCATAGATTTTGTATCTGGGTTATCGCGTACACTAGGAAGAAAAGATGCGATTTGGGTCATCGTTGACAGGTTGATCAAATCGGCCCACTTCTTGCCATTCAAGGTAGGTACGTCTACAGAGAGGCTTGCGGAGTTGTATATGAGGTAGATAGTCAGGATTCACGGAGTTCCCGTCAGCATTGTCTCAGATCGGGATAGTCGCTTTACTTTCTATTTATGGAGGAGTCTGTAGACTAGTTTGGAAACTCAGCTCAAGTTTAGTACTGCATACCATCCCCAGACGGACGGACAGTCAGAGGGGACTATTCAGACACTTGAGGATATGCTGCGGACGTGCGTCCTGGATTTTGGAGGTTCCTGGGAGGATCATCTACATTTGGTGGAGTTTACTTACAACAACAGTTATCAGGCCAGCATTGAGCTGTCACCATTTGAGGCTCTGTATGGGCGTAGGTGTCGTACACCCTTATCTTGGGATGATGTTGGAGAGCGAGCTTTACTGGGACAGAGATGGTTGTTGACGCAGGCGAGAAGGTGAAGCTCATCAGGAACAGACTTTGCGTGGAGCAGGACAGACATCGGCACTGGACCGATAGCCACCGGAGGCCGTTGGAGTTTGAGGTACAGTCTTAGAGATAGGATTAGAAGTAGGTTGATTTTGTTTTGTTTGATTGATCGTGTTTGATTTTTAGTAACTTGAGACCTTGCTTGTGATTAGGTTGGAGACATGGTTTTTCTGCGGATATCTCCGACTCGTAGTACGATATTTTGGTGGAGGTGGGAAGCTTAGCCCGCGCTTCATCGGCCCTTTCGTTATCAGCGGAAGAGTCGGTGACGTGGCATACAGGCTAGACTTGCCACCTGCACTAGTGGGAGTTCACAACAATTCCACGTATCATAGTTGAGACGGTACGTGGCTGACCCTAGCCATGTGCTCGATCATTCGGATATTGAGGTTGGACCTACTCTCATTTATCCAGAGCAGCTGTGGAGATTCTGGATCGCCAAGAGAAGGTACTGAGGAACCAGGTGATACCCTTGGTACACGTCGCATGGAGACATCATTCTCCAGGAGATTCTACCTGGGAACGGGAGGATGAGATGCGCAAGCGGTACCCCTATCTTTTTGGAGCTTGAGGTATACTTTTCTATCCTTCTCAGCAGTTTAGTTTCGCCTTTAATTTCGAGGACAAAATTATTTTAAGGAGGGTAGATTTGTCACTACCACTTTTCTAGCTTGATGGTATTTTGGTCATTTTTGAAATTTTGGGAATTATTTGGAATTATTATTTATTATTTAGATTTATTAGAATTAATGTGATTTTTAGTGATTTTTAGTATAATGATTTTGGTGCTATAGTTGGCTTTGACTAGTGTTGACTAGGAGACCAACCTAAAGACTAACCTAGGTCATGACTATTTGGTTAGGTTAAGTAACCTTAGCTTGACCTAAGTTAGTGATGATTAACTCATTAGAACTTAGTTGGAGAGATTAGGAAATTGATTAGGCTAGAATGGCTTGGGACTTCATAAGTCATGACTAATGACTTAAGCCTTAAAAGCCCATAGGCCCACACTATGTAACCAAACCCTAACCCTAATTGCTTTTGGACGGCCATATGATCCCCCCCTCTATTTAATGTTCCTCAAAGTTAGGGCTAGCCTCCATTAGGAATTTTGCAAAGTTTTAGAAAGAGGTAACTCTCCATCTTCATTAAATCCTATAAAATCCATTTCAATTCCTTTTTCTCCCAAACCAATTGTAATTGGTTCTAATTTTACTCTACTTGCTATTGGTATCAAGAAATTTCAGCTTGGGAGCAAATTAGAGAAGTTTGGCTATCAAGAGGAACACCTCTCTTTGGAGCATTTTGAGGATTTTGACACATATAGGTAAATTCTATTCTACACCATAGAATTCTGATTTTATTGCATATCTTGGAAGCCCTACGCCTAACCTAACAGTAAGACTAGCTAACCCTAGTTTTCGTGTCATATTTGGACACGTATCAGTCCTATGGTGCAAGTGTTTGATAAAATACCCCAAAGGGCATTTCGAATGATTTTTAGGAATATAAATGAATAGGAAATTAGGTTTTTATGTCGCTTATGAGTTTTTTGTGTCTGGGTGTAGTTTTCAAGTCGTGTCGGGTCGTGGGGGACACACGAACACGTGGGTGCACCTCACGCATGTACACTGTTTGCTTGCCCTGCTTCTCGGGGGCCACAACTCACTGGACACGCCACGTAGACACAGGATATTTGACACGTGGGTCGGGGATGATACTGACACGAGGCTCTCCAAGTTTCATGATTCCTTGTGTCGTGTCGAATATGCACGAAGACGTGCATCACTTTTTTACTGAATCGACATCAGTCGATTTCCAGTACTGATACGCGTGTCGTATCGCACGCACGCGTATCGTGGACACGTGTGAGGGTGTCCTAGCCCTAGACCTAGTCCTAGTCGACACTGGGACACAACCATGAGGTCTGTGTGTGTCGTGTCGTGTGCACGAACATGTGACACTACACGTTGTTGGTCCACTGCACAGTGTCCTGGTTTCGATTTGTTCTTTATTGATTGAACGTTTGTGTCCACTTGGGTGGACACAAACACACTAAGGGACATGTGCGCTACTAGTATTTACTTACCAACCACTATTTTTGCATATTAGCTGTTTTCGATGATCATTACACAATTACCCTAATTTCTGATACCTATATATCATCTTCATTCCTGTGTTGTTCCAGATTTTAATATGAATTTCTAGCATCAATTTAACCATTATATACTGTTAATTAGTATGGTTTAAACCTGTATGTGGTACACCTATGTGTTTTCTATTGGTGTGTCGAATTTGGGGTGAGTGGTGTTTGTTTGAGTCAAAATTCTGAGAATACAATGCGAGACTGTTAAACTGAGATTTTTGGATTATTGTTTGGACTGAACATAATGATTTTCAATGTATTAAATCTGAGAATGCAATAGGACTGAACTGATTTCCTTTCCTTTTCAATGGGTGTGAATTAGTTTGGTTTGGGGCTTAAACCTGAGATTGAAATGGTTAACTAGAATTGGTTCTCCTATTTTAAACTGAATTGCTGATTTCCCTTTAAAATCTGGGATATAGAACTGTCACATGAGATCCTAGATTTGTAAACACTCACATTTTTTACCTATTACTGCATACTGTTTTCAGGATTCACTCACCTCACTTCACTGATGCACCCACGCACACATGTAAACTGGGAACACATGGCATCACTCACTCACACCCTAAACTCTATCACACATGAACACTCACTATTTTCCTCACTGATTTTTATGCATTACCATACTATTTTAGGTTCCAGATTTCACATTGTATATTGCTCAATGTTTTGCCTAATATTTTCACTGTTTTCAGTCATCACTAACACACACACACACTCTCATGTATCCACTTACCCACTCACTCTCATGTTACACTAGCCTAGCACACACACAAGCTCACTCTCATGTATTCACTCATGACACACACACACATCCATTTCCTATTCCCTATGTATGAGTACACATGTATATGTATTTATATATTGATATATACATATGTGTATCCAATAATAATGTGTGTGCCTAAATATAAATATATTAGATATAAATATGTTGGATGATATATACATTAGTTAGCCTATGTTATGTATTCCTATATTAGATTACATTACTATAGTAATATGTATTATTTTAGATATAGATAAATCTTGGTTTTTGATTGTAGGTTGGTTAGGCATGGTATTGCCTAATAGCCTAAGACCTAGTCACTTAGCCTATGGCCTATGTGTGTGTCTGCTTGACTAGTGAGCCTAGATTAGACTTGTGTAGTCTTGTTAGACCTAGAATAGACTAGTTAGACTAGTATAGACTAGTTTGACTTGGATGACCTAGTTTGACTTCTTGGGTTGACCAGAGTTGACCAAGAGTTGACTTTGGTCTAGATTGACCTAGATTCATGTAGTACGCATTGTAGTGCATCTTATTACCATTCTAGACTTGTTGACTTGTACTATTCTAAATAGGAGCCAGACACCACTCCTCGGACAGTACTTTCATCTTGGCATTCAGTTAGCGAGTACATTCTCTGATCTTTTCATACTTATCTGGACTATATTCTTGCTCTAGATTACTTTACTTGATGCTGACATGTATCTTCACGGATTAGTACTATATGGATCCTTTCCTGAGATGTTATCCCTCTACGGGTGCATCGGGTATTTCATGTTCATGTACTTTATCATGTGCATCAGGTACCGTACTCGTACTAGTTTATGATTTACATATTCTCATGTGCTTTCATGTGCTTTATCATGGCCTCATGTACTACTCATTACATGAGTTCACGTATCTTAGCTGTATTCATGTGCCTATAACGTAACTTGAATGGATCCTTGTGTATTGATTGGGGCAGGGTGAGTAAAATTGGTTATGTGATCATTATCCCAGTAGCTGTATTCATGTGCCTCTTAGTTGTATTCATGTGCCCCTAAGCCGTTTACATAACCATATTGTACTCTAAATCACGTAGCCACTTACAGTCTCTACTATCATGTATTTACTTTCAGTTATAAATATCTCCTGTTTACTCGTACTTCCTTTTCAGCACTTCCTGTATTTTACTCTATTGCATGATTAATACTCCTAACCTGCTATGAACTATTTGAGAGATATGTGCTCGCTCCCATCCTGATTGGACCTGTTGACAATTTTACAGAGGAAGAGGAGGAGGCATGCTTAGACACTTTCTATGGGACAGCCTTAGAGGACACTTGCGATCCAAATTTCCAGTCGAATTCCTTAGTATAGAGACTGTTGCTCCATAGATAGTTTTTCTTATTTCATAGCATTGGAGTTGAGTTGTATATATTTTGGATCTGTATTATGTCTGGATGTTAGTAGAGTTTATCTAGATACTTAGCTCTCTCTCTATTTGTATTTTATAGTTTTGGATCTTGCATCTTTTATTATCTACCTATCTTCCTTTCATGTTCTACCTTAGTTGTGATTGAGATATATTCTGTTATGTCACCCCCATTCGGGGAGTATAACTGTTTATTACCATAAACTGTTAGATGCTGTGACCTAGGACAACGTTCTACCTACGCCGCCGATACTGCGGCGTAGGCTGGACGTACCAACGTCTCATGCCCTTACTCTGGGTGCGGGTCATGACACTAATCAGTGCATAATGAAGACTCTTCTTCTCCTTGAGTATGTCTTCCTCTAGCTTGGTAACGGTCTTGTCCTTTTCTTCGGATAGTCTTTTGGTTTCGTGTAATAACAGCTTAACAGAAGAAAGCTCACCTACCTGTTTGCCATTGATTGTAAAAGTACAGAACAATTATCGGAGGACTGAACTTAGACTCACAATACAAACTCGCTTGTACAAAGAAAGCCTAGGGACGAAAACCTAGGCACAGCAGTCTAAGTACAATTGTTTATTTTAGATTCTGGGGGGTGACGATAGAGGCTCGGGATGGCGACGGCAGCCCTGCCTTACTCCTTGGACGATCGGTATGCAGCCTTGGCTCCTTGTGACAAGATGGTTGGCGTTGACGAAGAAATGCTCTTTTTGCTCCTCTGTTGCTCTTCTAGCTTCTCTCTCTCTCTGTGTATTTTCTCTCTGATTATTGGAGGGGTCTCTCTCTGTATATCTCCTCTCTGACCGTGTATATTTTATAAGGGAATGGCACCCTGCTATTTATAATAGTGGGGAAGCATCATTAGGGTTTGGCTGATTACCCATTCTCAAAGTGGCGGCGGCCTGATGTTCAATCAATCTAGACCATTCGTTCTAGGCATGAAGGATCTGGGCCATAAATGGGGGTAGCACTAAATCTTTTGAATAATTAATGCTGATTGCTTTAAATCTTCATGATTGATTGTGTAGCTTAGATCTGCCGCCACGTGTCCCATTGGTTCGATTAGGAATGATATGACCTGATCCCATTAATTATGAGGATATGGTCATTGGGATCTGGTAAATCTTTGTATCTCATAATTATCTTTGCTGCCAGCTGTCATCGAACTTATGCCACGTGTCTTGAAGATAGACTCTGCCAAAGCCGCATGACATCCACGAACCGCATGAGACAGCGTCTCGACGAACCGCATAGGTATAGCATTTGCGAGCCGCATGAGATGGTTCCTTGGTGAACCGCATAAGGGTAGCAACTGCGAGCTGCATGGGATGGCTTTTGGTGAGCCGTAGGAAGACGATCTTTCCCAGCCGCATGAAGCTGTTTTTCACTGGAGCCGTATGGGAGTAGCCACGTGTCAACCTCGAATCACGTCAGAGATTTTCTTCTATTTCCCAAGAGTCTGTCATTATGGCAGGGCCATTATGATACTTTATGTCAGAGCCGTCAGCTGTCAAATCACGTCAGAGCATTAAATAGGCAGACTGCTCGATGGCCAGCTGTGTGAAGGGGTCTTCGTGGGTACACGTGGCATTGAGCCGCATGTCTCTGTGAGCCGCATGTATCTCTGAATCACATGCGGCTAGTGGACTCCTTGAACCGCAGGACTGTCTCTATGCAAGCCGCATGGACTCTTCTGTCCGAGCCGCATGAGACTAAGAGTCTCTCTGAACCGCATAGGACTGTTTCTGTATGAGCCGTATAGATCATCTTTCTGTTATTTTCCATGCTTCTACAAGACCCTCTTCAAAGTTTTCAATTTGCAAAATTGAAATACTTTGAACAAGAAGCATGGCCTTTGCTGACCGCATAGATGGTACAGCCGCATAGATTTATCTGGCTGTGTGAGCTGTGAGACCGCATAAGGTTTTTGCCACGTGTCTTAGCCACGTGTGCAAATCTTCTGCATTAAATGCCCTTGATTCGTCGCCTCTTTGGGGGAGGATCCTAAGGGTCAGTTTTGTTTTGACCGAAGCGGTTTTTCTTTTAGGCGGCGCGTAGATCGAGGCGTCTGTTTTTTTTTTTTTTTGAGCCTCCTTCGCCTATAAGTAGGAGTAAGTTTATTCTTTGTGGGTTTCTTTACCTTTTCTCTTTCGCTCGACCTCTTCGTTGTAGACTTCCTCTTCGTCCTCTCCTTTCAGCGATCGGCAATGGCTCCCAAGAAGACTGCTGCTGCTACGGGCAAGAAGGCTGCGTCATCTTCTGCGGCCGCGAAGGGCAAGAAGGCCGCATCTTCATCGACTACGGCGGCGAACGTGGCAGCTTCTCCGATGGCTAACGTGCCTGTCTTTCACTCCGACGTTCATCCGTCCATATTTTATGCGCGAGCCTATATTCCCAAGTATGCCATGCGTACGACTCATATTTGGACCGCATGGGATATGACCCCGACCTGAGCCGCATGAAAGTTGTTTGCATAACTAATTCATCATCAGGGCCGCATAAGCCTATCTGGACCGCATGGGTTCTTTCAGACTGAGCCGCTTAAGCATATTTCGAACTGGACCGCATAAGCTCATCCTCGCTGGACCGCATAAGCTCCTCCTCGCAGGGCCGCCTAAGCTTTTTCGAGCCGAATAAGCTTATTCAAATCGGACCATATTCGCATACACTCCCTTCGAACCGCATAAGCTCCTCCGCACTGAGCCGTATGAGTTCCTTTCGAGCGGAACCGCATAAGCTTATTCGCCCTGGACCGCATGGGCTCTTTCAAACTGAGCCGCATAAGCTCATTTGAACCGATCTGTATAAACCTTTTTAAACCGAGCCGCATGAGGCTATACTGAGCCGCATAAGCATCATGTAGTTTTGTGTTTCAGCTATCTTTTTGACTTGTTTCTTTTGCTTTTTCTTCAGTGAATCTGCCAGTGAATCCTGCAGCCTTTGTTCCTTTTTGGAGATGCTTTAACCATCAAGAATCCCCGAGTTTTAGAGATTTCTGAGAACTGGGATTTTTCTTTTGATGGGGTGGCAATCCATATTCCTCTCATGGAACGTCATTATCCTTTGTCATGGTTCAATATGGTGTTGCTGGGTAGGAAGATGGTGTGTAACTTAACTCCTACTCAATCAGGGATGTTGATGGGCAACATCCATTATAATCCGAATATGCGGTCAGCGTACGCGGGTAAGGATTTCGTCCTCCGGTACATGATGGGTCTGGCCTCGGGCTCTTTCATGAATGTATACGGTCCCAACTTCACACTTACTCAAGCTGATACTTTCCTGAATCGGCTTGTTTGCAAGAAGTCTTATCCCGTTGGTAGGCTGGCACTGCCGAACTGGATAAACCCCACCTCTACTTGGGCCCAGTTGGCTACTTGGGTTTTGCAGACCTACGGAGCATTCTTGCGGGAGGTGGGAGTTTACCAGGCTATTCGGGGCACTTGTCATGGGCTTCCTATCAATAAACCACTGTTTGTAGCGCTTTTGGAGATGTATAGCCAGCGAACGGGGACGTTCTTTACACCAGGAGGGGAGTTGGGGCTTGCTCTTCATGAAATGTATACTGTCTCCAAACTTCCTTGGGGGAATGAGCCTTTCGAGGTGTTTACCCCGTCGAATGAGGAATTTGAGGACTTGGACAGACGACTCCCAGGTTCTGTTGCGGTGTATCGGGAGTTGTTGTGCCACCATAGTGCTTGTCATCAGATGGCTATAAAACGACGGATAGCTTTGAGGGGACCGCTCCCCACACCACATCCTGGATTAATTATCTTTTTAGAGTTGATCCTTCTGGTGAAGTTACTCCTCGAGTCCCTCGAACGCATGGAAAGGTAAGGGATCTGATGTCCAGTATCAAGAAGTCGCGATCCAAGAGCGACATATTCGGGAGTCAAGCTGACTCTCTTAGCTATTTTCACTACGGGACCATACAGATGTCGGAGAAGGCGCTTCTGGCTGGATTTTTAATGATATGGCCACGGAACTGCGTAGTCTCAGGAGAAGCGGGTTCTATCGAAAGGATTGGTCGTCATTTCATCCTCCCTGCCGTTAAACTAGTATTCGGAGTTAGACTGGCCCTTCTTCCTGCTATGGTGTGCAGCATACACCATGGTCTTCGAACATTCTCGTCCAAGGTTAATGCTCGCAAGAAGACTTTGGATTTTGAGCGCGTAGAACTGCCTTTCCACTACTTGATGGGGTTGTTGGCGATGCACTACAGGTCTTTGATGGGACCCGGGATAGCGGAAGATGCTACAGATGAAGACGCTTTCCTTTTCAAATGCCATCGCCGGTCTTGGGAATACAACACTATAACAGCTTGTCGGAGGGCGCTGGCGAGGGTGGATGGGTGTGACTTTTTTGTGTCTGTTCCTTCCTTTTCTGATGAGGAAGTGAGGAAGGTACATCTTGACGGTACCGGGCCTTCTCATTTTCTATCTCCGGATATGCTTGCTTCGTTGCGCAATATCTGCCCCGCGCATCTGGTTTATCGCAACCGAGATAATGTGTACTTGGAGCCTTACCTGCCTAGTGGGTTTTTCCACCAATTTGGTTATAGCCAGTTGTTCCTTGATTGTCCCAACCCTTGTTTGGGTTTTGAAGGCAGCGTTCTTGACGGCGTCCGGGCGTGGAATTATTATGATGCTTATCATACTCGGGCCAGCTTCTCGGTTCCCGATGCTAAGGCACCGAGGGAAATTTTGTACGTGGCTGCTTTGTATCACGTTATGGCAAACAAGCCTCCTGTTAACTTCGATCCGAGTACCAGTTTTATCGTGGGTTCCGGTTTAGAGGAGAAGCCCAAGGGGGCTAAGGCTTGAAAGCAACTGGCGCTCCAGATTCCCCTCCCTGAATCAGAACCTTCCGAGTCGGCTGAGGAGGAGGATGATAATGATAGCGAAGGCTCCCTCTCTGGTGGGGGTGAAGAAGTAGCGGATCAACCGCTTCCCACACCTGATGAACCGGCGGAAGATCCGTTGCTTACCACACAAGAGAGAGGAGAGGAGAACAACCTTCAGCTGTGTCTGGTCCCTCGCATAAACGGGTCAGATACGAGTCTTCTGACAGTAGAGCAACCTTTTTCGTGAAGAGAGCTGCTGTTAGGTCTCATGGATTACTTATTATCGAGAAGGGTGAAGGTACAGACGCTACTCCGGGGGTAAGACCAAGTCGTAGCCATCTCTTTCTTGTAGTTTTCTTTCCTCTCGGAGATATGACTTAATCACTTTTCTTTGTAGGTGCCCGATGAACCGTCCTCTCCTGAATCGTCTACCACCCCTGAAGTTGCTCTGGCCCTTGCTACTTTGATTAGCGACATGTGTGCCACGGTCCTTTCTGCGGGGGCTCTTCCAGCGACGGCTGGCAGCTCCCAGGTTGCTGAGGTCTCGACCCGGGGTGACGAAGGTTTCCTTGGGCCCGTCTTCGAGACCACTGAACTTCAGCAAGACGACGCCGATCTCGGTTCACCCTCTCCTGAGGATGCAAGGGCGGAGGAGTCTATTATACCTGACTCGGAGGCTGTTGGTGAAGGGGCTACGGTGGCTGCAGGCGAACCTCGGCCTTCACACTCCTCTATTGGTAAGATAAGCCAGATATTGACTAGTGAGGGGGCTTATTTGCTCTATCAACATATCCTTCGGGTCAAATCGATTTATGGTTGCCTTGGCCCTGCAGGTCTTGACCCTTTACTTTCCACCGTGGATGTTCTTGGGGAAGGCTCGTCCTGCCGTGATATGAAAGAAAAGATCGTTCCTTTTTCTTTGTCGTCCCGTGTCGAGGAGCCTCCTGCCAGCTCCAGGCCGACGGGAATGGGGTTGGCGATGGTCACCGCCTCGTCCTCCGCAGGTTATACGGCTCCGGAGGTTGACCTCTCGGCCCTACCGAGCATTCAAATTTTGCAGGCTGCCGAAGAGGAGTTGGCCGCTGTTCAAGCGTCCTTCCGTGCGGAGTTGGCTTCTCTTGTAGCAGGAGCGGCGGATTCTGTTGCGTCTTCTTCGGTGCTGTCAGCCACACTCCCGTTGACACCTGTCTCCACGGAGACTCTGGACGAGGTGACGCAGGACGTGGTTGACAGTTTCTATCGTCATTTAAAAAGGGGCGTAGACGCTGCCATGGAACGGGGGACCCCATTTTCTCTATCTCTCCAATGCGCTTGGGGTTAGATTGCAACCTTGAAGTCCCTTCTTGGCGGGGTGGGATTGGCTGCACTGCTGGAACCTAAGCTGACAGAAGCTGATCAGCTAGTGACCCAACTACTGGCGATACGACAGGCGGGCTTGCCTGCTGCGATCAAGCGGGAGCGGGGCTTCCTTCTTGCTGCTCGGGATAGGATTAAGCTAGCCCGAGATACTACTGGGCCAGCTGTACGGGGAGACCTTGATAAGTTCTCTGCTTTGTATGACCAGCTGGGTCGTAGGAGTCAGGCTTGCCGTGCTCGGGAAGAGTCTGCTTCTCGTAGAATTGCTGACATGAAGGAGCGCATTCTTGGACTTCAGAGGGAATTGGCCTTCTTAGAGTCAGAGCTGGAGGCTGCTCAGGCGGAGCAGACGTCAATCGTTCGGGAGGTCGAGAAGGTTTCCCGATCTTCTGATAACCTGGAGCGGGCCTTTAAGAAATTTGAGGATAACTGGCAGGCTCACGCTCACCTGGAGGACGAGGCGGTGCTGACCCACGAGGCGGAGCGTCGAGCCTCCCAGAGGTTCGAGCGGTCGGTTGTTTTGCTGACGGACCGTCTCAGGGCGTTATGTGCCCTAGAGCAGTGATCAGCTGTCTGTTTTCTTTGTTTTCTTTTTTTTTCTTCTTCCTTTTTTTTTGTAAGGGATGTGATCCCAAATGAAGTAGTACGTTGAATTTTGAATAAAAGAGTATGTTTTAACTCATCATCTCTTTCTTGTACTTGTGGTGTCTATGAAATTGGACTTGCTGGAGATTATTTGTGGACCTGTTATCCTAGGCGTACCTTAGTTTTAGTTACGGATAACAAGTTTGGACAGGATGTCCGGAAAAGCCGTGGCAAAGTAGTCATGGATGTTCTCGGTGTTGGAAAAAAAAGAATGCCGTAGAGCAGCTGGGCTCCCGGGGCATGGTGGGGTGGTAGATTTATGCTAAGAAGCTTAGCAAAGGAATATTTGTGGACCTATTATCCTTGGCGTACCCTGGTTCGGGATACGAATAATAGGGTGTAAGGAAAACCAACATATTTGCTCAGAGGTTATGAGGACATGGCAAGCATGAGGGTTTTACCGTGGAATCTTCCTGCTTAGAGGTAATGAGGACATGGCAGGGGAGGTTTCACGGAAGATATTCGTAGTCAACAGCAGACATTTGTGGACCCATTATCCTTGTCGTACTCCAGTTGTGGGTACAGATAATAGGTCGAAAGGAGACCAACATACTTGCTCAGAGGTAATGTGGACATGGCAAGCATGAAGGTTTCTTCGACGGAGCCTTCCCACTCACAGGTAATGATGACATGGCAGGAGTGGGCTCAATGAAGAGGGGGTACATAGAACGACTCAGAGGTAGGAGAACGTGGAAGTTCTATATGAGGGGGCGGTTTGTTTTTGGTGGAAGTGAAAATGACTTAGAGGTAATGAGGACATGGCCGTTTTTCAGAATTTTGGTGGATCAATTACCCTTTTTTGTGCACTGAGCGCGGGTAGCGGATCATGAGGGAGGATCTCTTCCAGGAAGAAAGTTCAGAGGTATAATCGTACGTGACCTACTATCTGAAAGAGTGATCGGAATGTGAGTTCAGAGGCACCAGCGGGTACATAACTCGGTAAATTAACATATTGAGAAAGTGGGAGTCCAGCGGCACCAGCGGGTACATGACTCGATAATCTGAAGGGGATGTGGGGGTGAGTTCAGGGGCACTAGCAGGTACATGACTCGATAATCTAAAATGTTGTGGGTGTGAGTTCAGTGGTACCAGCCGGCACATGACTCGATAATCTAAAATGTTGAGGGTGTGAGTTCAGTGGTACCAGCGGGTACATGACTCAAAGACCTTGTAGCGAATGTCGTTTAGACATAATATTTCTTCAGGAACTTGCCGTTGACGGGCATAAGCAAGTCTCCGTTTTGCTTTGCAAGGCGGTAAGCACCGTTGGAGAATACCGTCTCAATGATAAATGGGCCCTCCTATTTTGGCTAGAATTTGCCGGCGGTCTTGTGAGTCATGACCATTGGCCTCCGGACTGCCAAGACGAGATCGCCTACCTGGAATGTTCTGATTTTGACCTTCTTGTTGAAGGCTCCTGAGATGCGTGCTTGGTACAGCTCGATCCTTTGCTGGGCTAGGAGGCGCTTTTCATCTAAGGCCTCTAACTCTTGCAGCCGACGTTGGTAGTTGTCGTCTGTCGTTAATTGATGTGTGAGGGCAACACGTAGTGAGGGGATCTGGGTCTCCAAGGGGAGGACTGCCTCACTCCCGTATACCAGGGAGAATGGTGTATTCCTGGTGGCTGTTCGGACCGTGGTACGATAAGCCCATAAGCATTCGCCGAGCTTCTCCTTCCAGTCACATTCGTTGGAGGAGACAAACTTCTTGAGAAGTTTGATGATTGTTTTGTTGAACGCCTCTGCTAACCGTTTGCTGTCGGGTTGTACGACGTCGAGGCGATATTCTGAATACGGTGTTTATCACAAAACCGATAGAATGTGTGGCTTGCGAACTGCGGCCCATTATCATGGATGATCCTTCGGGGCAGTCCAAAGCGGTAGATGACGTGATGCTTAAAGAAGCTGATCACGTTCGAAGTTTTGACTTCTGCAAGTGGGACAGCTTTCGACCATTTGGAGAAGTAATCAGTCATCGCAAGTATGAAGCGATGTCCTCGGGAGGAAGGTAGGGTGGTTGGACCAACGTTGTCCATTCCCCATGCTTCGAATGGCCAGGACGCTACCGTCGGATGTAGAAATTCGGATGGTTGGTGAATGAAGTCCGCGTGGACTTGGCAGGCTTTGTACTTTCTAGCATAATCTATCGCGTCTGCCACCATTGTGGGCCAATAGTAGCCTATTCGGCGAAGGTGGTCTTGCAGTTTCGGGCCGGGCTGGCGGGCCCCGCAGACACCGTCATGGGCTTCTCGTACGGCTTCTTTGGCTTCTGCGTTTGACAGACACCGAAGCAGTAATTCGTCGTAGGAACGGCGATAAAGTATTTTCGTCTCTGTATCGTAGAAGAATCTGAGAGAATGCCTTCTGACGAAAGTGGCTTCCTTTGGGTTCTCGGGCAGGATGTCGTAGACGACGAAGTCGATGAATGGTTGTCTCCAATCTGGGGCGTCATCGATCGTCTGTGCGGAATAACTTGCGACGAATTGCACATTATTTTTGGGACAGACCAGTTCATGGCCTATCACTTCCACTGATTGTCGATCGTAATTCGGAACTGCTAGGGAAGCGGCGAGACCAGCTAGTTCATCGGCTTCAATATTTCGGAGTCTGGGGACGTGCTCGATGAAGAACCCCTCAAATGCCGAGATGACATTGATCGCTATTTGATGATAAGGGATCATGTCTTCATGGCGGACCTCGTACGAACCCCGGATCTGATTGACGATTAGTTGGGAATCGCCGTATGCTTCAAGGTATTCTACCCCCAGCTCTCTTGCAAGTTGGAGGCCAATAACCAAAGCGTTGTACTCGGCCACATTGTTAGAGCAGGGTTCAGTGAGGGAATAAGCGCGGTTAATCACCAATTCGGAAGGAGAGATTAGCACTACCCCGCTCCGATGACTATATTGCCTTTAGGTCCGGTCCTCGCAGCGCCGTCGAAGAACATTCGTCTATATTTTCGTGAGAGGTTGTATGCGAGTCGGCGACCTCATCTGGGATCTCTTCGTATATCCTGGAAGACTCCGAGCCTGGGGGGCTGCTAAGAAGTCTGCCAGGGCTTGACCTTTGACTACCTTTTTGGGCGACGAAGATCATATGATACGGGGACAGCAATATTGCCCATGTAGCGAGTCGAGAGCTGAGTGCCCCTGGTTTAGTCATGAGGACCCTTAAAGGGTTGACTCGTGAGATCACATGTATCGTTGTCCGGTGACATAGTGTCGCATTTTCTGAATGGCAAACACCAGGGCGAGGCATTCCTTCTCCACAGTGGTATATCGGTGCTCTGGCCCAATCATCATTCGACTGAGGTAATATATGGCCTGTTCATGGCCTGCATCGTTGTTCTGTGCCAGCAGATCCCCAAAGGAGTGTTCCATTGCTCGTACATAGAGCAGGAATAGTTTTCCAGGAACCGGGGCCACCAGAACTAGAGGATTTGACAAATATTCTTTGATGCTGTCTAAAGCACGCTGGCATTCCTCGTCCCATACGAATGAGACTCCTTTCTTCATGAGGTGCGTGAATGGTCGGCATCGCCCAGAGAGGTTGGAAAGGAACCTTCTGATGTAAGCTAACCTTCCTTGAAGGCCTCTAAGTTTGCGAAGATTTCTTGGGGGACCCATCTCCATAATTGCTTTTGTCTTTTCAGGGTCTACATGGATACCCTTTGCAGTGATGATGAAGCCTAAGAACTTCCCGCTGGATACGCCCAGGAAGGACTTCGTAGGGTTCATTTTCAAATTGTGCGTTCGCATTAGGTCGAATACCGTCCTTAGATCCTGCAGATGGTCTCCCTTGCTACGGCTCTTGACGGCTATATCATCAACATAGCACTCCACCGTCTTGCGTAAGTGGTCTCTGAAGATGATGCTTATGGCTCTTTGATATGTGGCGCCAGCATTCTTTAAACCGAAAGGCATGACTGTGTAGCAGTACGTGCCAATCGGTGTTCAGAATGATGTATGCTTTTCGTCGTCAGGAGACATTTTGATTTGGTTGTACCCCGAGAAGCCATCCATGAATGATATGCGTTCGAAGCCGCAGGTGTTATCGATCATGATGTCTGTGATAGGAAGGGGAAATTCATCTTTGGGGCATGCCTCATTCAGGTTGCGGAAGTCGATGCAGATTCGAATCTTTCCATTCTTTTTGAGGACGGGTACTATATTGGCGACCCATTCTGGATGTTGCTCCTCACGAATGAAACCGCTGGCTATCAATTTATTGACTTCAGCTTCGATTGCGTCCATGATGCCTGGACGGAAGCGTCGCTGCTGTTGCTTGACCGGCTTCGCGTCTGGTCGAATGTTAAGTTTGTGAAGAGCGATGTCAGGGTTTAACCCTGGCATATCTTCATAGCTCCAGGCGAACGCATCAATGTACTCTCTGACAAGTTCTAACAGCGACTCCCGTTCTTCGTCGGTTAGGCTTTTACTGATGAAGATCGGTTTTGGAGAAGATTCGCTGCCGAGATCCACTTGTATGACCTCATCTTCAGTAGGAGGTTCTCTCAGTTCGAACCGCTTTTCCCATTGTGCGTCTAATTGCTGGGCCCATGGCTCTAGCTCGAGGATTTTGGGGATGTCTTCGTCTTCCTCGTAAGCGTCGGCGAACGCCATGTTGACTGACAAAACTTGTCTAAACATATCTCCGATTCTGGTATCTGAGTCGGAAGTTGGTGATCCGGTTGAATGTGACTGCCAGTCGCATTCTTCATCTGAACTTTCCGGGGTCGTAGTAGGCGTTACATACCCTAACCCGCATCGAGTTTTGTTATAGTAGTTCTGTGGTTTGCCCGCCGGGACAGGCGGCTTCAAAGGTAATCGTCGCCCAGTGCCATAGTTCAACCCTGGCATCATCTCCAGATTATACCCCTGTTTCTGCATGAGATATTTGGATTGAGGGCTATAGAGATACAAAGGCAGTCTCCCGGCATCTGACCCGAGGTCGACTTCTTCTGTGTTGAGGGGATGCGAGTTGTTCGTCCGGCCGAAGATGATCGGGTGATCCCCTCCCTCGAATATTCGGTAAGCGTCTTCTACTGGAGTGAGTTGGATCGCGGTGTACACATTTGTCACCTGTGTGTGTGTAGGTGAGCGCCTATACCGTGTTCCATAGCATACATTGTACATAGCTT
The DNA here is from genome assembly GCA_029216955.1 of Iris pallida. Taxonomy (NCBI): domain Eukaryota; kingdom Viridiplantae; phylum Streptophyta; class Magnoliopsida; order Asparagales; family Iridaceae; genus Iris; species Iris pallida. Next base: position 38,835 of record JANAVB010001656.1, on the reverse strand, counting down.
ATTGAGCTCGGTGTAGTTCAAAGATAACCCTTTATTGATGAAGTAAGGTATCTTTTCTAGGGGGATTACATCATCAGCGGAGGGAACATCAGTGGGCAGCCACATACTTGGTTAGCTCCGGTTCCTCTTCGACTACCCCCTGTGTGAACGAAGACTGAGAGGACGACCTAGGAAGCTTGATTGTCAGTGGTTCAGTTGATGGAGCAGAGCGTGGAGTTATTGACAGACTGGCGACCCCCAGTTTGGCATTCGATGTGGAGCGAGGAGTGGCTGGTTCGCTAGAAGTGTCAGACCTTGCATCGAGGTGACAACCTTTCTTGGGAAGGCGTATTGTCAGCGACCTGTCCGAGGGGTTGAGCTCCCCTGCTTGTGGTTGACTGACTCTCGGCAGTCGGATTGTCAGTTGCCCCGTTGTGGGTCTTGGCACTTGGCCGGACCTTGGCAGCCGGATTATCTTCTGCTCCTCTTGCGCCGAGAGGCTGATCGCGTCCTTCCGCAGAGTGGCGGTGAGGGGCGCGGACTTGCCCGGTTTGCGAGCTTGGAGGTGGATCGTCAGGGGTCCTTCTGATCCCGTGGCTGTCTCGGTATGAGTTTGTGCGTCTCCTTCATCGAGGTGCCTCCTCGACTTTTCGTATAAGCAGGAGTCCGAGTAGTAAGACTCGACCCCCTTGAAGGGATCGATATCAGCAAATTATGTCTTCACAAAGCCGTGTTTGTCGACATATTTGAAGCACTGGTGTAGTGTGGAAGGCACGATCATATAATCGTGTATCCATGGACGCCCCAAGATGATGTTGTAAGAAGTGTCTACATCTATGACGTAGCAGGTGACTTTGGATTGGAGGTCGCAGATTTGACACTTCAGACGAATCTTCCCAATTGGGTAGCTCCTGCCCGAATTGAAGCCACTGATGGCGGTGCTTGTAGGTGTCAGACGATGCATTGGGATACGAAGATGATGTAGCAGGCCCTTCGGGATGATGCTTATGGAAGAGCCAGGATCAATGTACATCCGATCCACCTTCACGTCGCCGATGTATCATGTGTAGTATAACGGGTGATCATATAGGTTGGATTTGATGAGCATGTCCTGCGGAGTGAAGACGATGTTGGGCATTGCTCCCGTGCAGGCACTGTCTTGGAGATCCACGGGTAAGTCCTTCCCGATGAGGTTGGATTGAGCCAGATAGGCATCAGCATTTTGGAGCGCTTCGCTCAATGCAATACGAACGTCCTTGGAAAGTCTTAGGAGTTCGTACAGTGACAATTTGGCCGGAGTGTTAGCCAATTGTGCTAAGATGTCAAAGTTGTAGGGCCTCTCTAGCCCTTGGGCTGCGTCCTTTCAGAGGGATTTGTCAAAGCGAGTCTCTTTCGGCCTAGGCTTGTCGGTCGTCGAAGGCTGAGCCAATCCCGGAGCATCAGTTGTAGTAGGTTGATGATTTTTAGCTGGGCTGTCAACCACAAGTTGGGATTGCGCTCCGGACCGCGTGACGACGGCCGTAGCTTCCTTGTTGTCTGCTGAGATTGTGTGGCATGTCCTGATTTTTCCACTCTTTTTGTTAGTGGAAGATGGTGAGGGCTGAGTTACTTCTGACACCAAGTCTGGATGGACCCACTTGACCTCTCCTCATGAGGTGGTGAGAGGTACTAGACCAGCAGCTTATTCTCGGGGTGGAGGAAGATTGGTAATCTCCATTGTCGCGAGAGGGACGGGGATTACCCCGTCTTGAGTCTCCGTCGAAGGGAAGTTGCCGAATTGTACGGACACCATATTGGCTGCTATGGTTACTTCTTCGAAGTCGATGGCCAAAGCGTTCGAATCGATGAGGCTTTGGATGTACCGTTTTAGTTGGTAGCAGTCATGTGTAGCGTGGTGTACATAACGGTGGTAATGGCAGAACTTCGGGTTCTCCAAATCAGCCGGCCGAGGCTCCCGTCTTGGTGGAGGAAGCTGAATTCTACCTCCTTGTATGAGCATGTCTAAGATAGGCTTGACATGGCCGTCTTCAAAAGAGTAAGTAATTTGAGGCCATTGCTTGTCTGTTGGCTGTGACTCGGGCTTCTGGTCCGTGTCGGCCACCATAGCCTGTTTTCCCTTGCTGTCTCGATTGTTGGAGGGGTTACCCCCATTATCGTTGTTAGGACGCTTGCCCTTGTTTTCTCCTTCTGAGATGTGTAACCCCAGTTGGCGTGCCTTCTTCAGTCGTTCTTCAGCGCTTGTGGCGCTGATGATGAGCGCCTTCCAATCTTTGAATTGACTCTCGCCCATCCAGAGACTGATCGTTGGAAGCAGTCTCTTTTGGCAAATTTCAATCAAAGAAGAATCTGGATTTCCGGAAGGCAGCTTCAGGGCGGTCTGGCGGAACCACTCGATGTAGTTCTTTGTTAACTCCTTCTCCCCTTGGACGACGTCCATGAGAGTGGACATAGTGACGTCTTGTCCTACTTCATAGAATCGTTCCAAGAACATGCGTTTGAAGCCGGCGAAGGATTGGATGAAGTTGTCCGGTAGATTGTGGTACCAATCGAAGGCGACTCCTTCTAATGCCCCAATGAATAGCCGTGTGAGGTTCGCATCCTCATAGGGCAGATGGTCGGTGGTGACCTTGAAGTAAGTGATATACCGACTTGCTGAGGTTTTGCCATCATACGGGTTGATGTTGAACGACTTATATCTTGGTGGGAATGGAGCATCCCTCCACTCAGCAGGGTATGGTTGCCGTATTTTGAGATCTTGAGCATTTTCTCGGGCATGAAATATGGCACGGAGCTCCTGGACCTCTCTTTACTTCTCGGGTCTTATCTGTCGCGGCAGGGGCTGTTATTTCGAGAGGATTATTGCCCGGGTTTGGTGCCGCTGAGTTTGAATCTATATTGACCGTGGGGCCCGTGCTCGTTTGACCAGGCGTTTCTCCTTGTAGAGTGGGCAGGGTCGCTTTATCTCGTCTACAGACTTGACCAATGCAAGTAATATGGCTTCGAGACTGTCAATACGCTGGCGATCGCTGGATCCACTTTGATTACTGTCCATCATGAACACCGTTCTTACGTGAGGAGTGATGGAAGGAACGGTGGAGGATGTACCCTCCGAGTCATACCCATATACCGAGAAGTCATCGGGATATGTGGAAATATTGTCTTCTGGTTCAGACTCGGAGGGAGCAGCACTCCCAGCTTCAGAGCTTGCTTCGTCTTGGATGTCCTCGGGGACATCAGCGTTTGTTGCTCCTGATGGAATAGTCGTTTGTGCGGGCTCGGCTCCTTGAAACATCGGATTATTGTGGATGTTCGGAGGAGTGCTACCCCCAGCTCCTTCAACCCCCAGCGATGTGGATGACGTATTTTCCATTGCGGTAAATTTCGTCTTTGAACGGGTGTGTTGGAATACACCAGTAGAGGACAACCGTTTAGACGATAGTTTCTTTGCTGTAGTGGTTGATATCTTGGGACTGGATATACTCGTCTTCTTCCTTTCTCTTCGGTCGGGACTTTTTGAGCGGAATTGCAGGAGACAACAGGAGGTGTCTCATCTTCTGAGTTCGGATGCTGTAGCCTTTGGAAGGCGGATGGCCAATCTTCCGTCATTGCCGCATTGTTGCAGCAGCAATTGACGATGATTTGGGTGCATCGATGTCCAAGCGAGGACTCTTTGCACACCGATACTCCTTCTCTTTCCTTGCGTTTGTGGAGAATCGTCTCCCGCAGGTTAGAGGAACCACTCCGTCTGTTTGTCGCCGGGGACTGGACTTGAGTAGTTGTATACAACTTTCCATCCGAGGCCCGTGTGATAGTCAACGGGACGCCCCGATAGTCAGAGGTTGGAACAGCTGACTGGGCTTGATGAGCCCGCGCTGCCCTAGACTTCCTCCTTTTAGCACTTGTGGGTGCGTAATAGGAGGAGTCCAAGTTGGGTGCCACAGAGTCTGGCTTATCATCCAGAGAATCATCAGGGTCGGGACCGTATGAGAGACGGTCGAAGACTGATCGAGAGAAGCGTGAAATGGACACTATGCGGCTAGAGTTAGGTACCGTGCAGGCTGTCTGCATGCGGTTGTCTTCTGCTGTTGAATGAGTTGTTTTTGAGCGACTAGGAGTCATGATCGTGCAGGCTGGCCGCATGCGGTTGGTGATTGCGGCCGCATGGGCTTTCTGCAAGCGATTAACTGCCGTAGCCTCATGTGTTTCATCCATGTGCTTGGCGACTGTAGCTGCATAAACTATGCGGCTGACAGATGTGACCGTATGATTTTTCTTCATGCGGCTAGCGGCTGTGGCCGCATGAGCTTTGTCCATGCGGCTAGCGGATGTGGCCGCATGAGCCTTTTTCACTCGGCTAGCACCACTATGCGGCTCAGTTCGCGTAGAGTTCCTCTTTGCCCCTGCAAGTCCAGCATCATAGTATTTTCTTCTGCCGGACTTGGGGACAGCACAGTTGTCTACGGTCTGAAGTGGGGCCACAGAAGAGTCCTTCTCGCCGTTTTGAGCAACAGAGGGTATCCCATCGGGAGGAGCAAATAATTTTGGCCTCCACTCTCTGCGAGCCTTTGTCGTGCGGGTGCGCTTCTGGACCGGGCCAGCGCTTCCTTCGGAGAGCATCTCTTCAAACGCTTGTTGGTCGAAGCGGACGACCATCTTTTGTTGCGTGGAGCCAAGTTTGGCTGCATCCGATTGCGTCACCAACTCCTCAGCCGTGGAGAAGTTTGTCCCCAGTAGAGTCGCCATCGTGTTTGCCATTGATTGTAAAAGTACAGAACAATTATCGGAGGACTGAACTTAGACTCACAATACAAACTCGCTTGTACAAAGAAAGCCTAGGGACGAAAACCTAGGTACAGCAGTCTAAGTACAATTGTTTATTTTAGATTCTGGGGGGTGACGATAGAGGCTCGGGAAGGCGACGACAGCCCTGCCTTACTCCTTGGACGATCGGTATGCAGTCTTGGCTCCTTGTGACAAGATGGTTGGCGTTGACGAAGAAATGCTCTTTTTGCTCCTCTGTTGCTCTTCTATCTTCTCTCTCTCTCTGTGTATTTTCTCTCTGATTATTGGGAGGGGGGTTTCTCTCTGTATATCTCCTCTCTGACCGTTATATTTTACAAGGGAATGGCACCCTGCTATTTATAATGGGGAAGCATCATTAGGGTTTGGCTGATTACACATTCTCAAAGTGGCGGCGGCCTGATGTTCAATCAATCTAGACAATTCGTTCTAGGCGTAAAGGATCTGGGCCATAAATGGGGGTAGCACTAAATCTTTTGAATAATTAATACTGATTGCTTTAAATCTTCATGATTAATTGTGTAGCTTGGATCTGCCGCCACATGTCCCATTGGTTCGATTAGGAATGATATGACCTGATCCTATTAATTATGAGGATATGGTCATTGGGATCTGGTAAATTTGTATCTCATAATTATCATTGCTGCCAGCTGTCATCGAATTTCTGCCACGTGTCTTGATGATAGACTCTGCCAAAGCCGTATGACATCCACGAACCGCATGAGACAGCGTCTCGGCGAACCGCATAGGTATAGCATTTGCGAGCCGCATGAGATGGTTCCTTGGTGAACCGTATAAGGGTAGCAACTGCGAGCCGCATGGGATGGCTTTTGGTGAGCCGCAGGAAGACGATCTTTGCCCGCCGCATGAAGCTATTTTTTACTGGAGCCGCATGGGAGTAGCCACGTGTCAACCTCGAATCACGTCAGAGATTTTCTCCTATTTCCCAAGAGTCTGTCATTATGGCAGGGCCATTATGATACTTTATGTCAGAGCCATCAGCTGTCAAATCATGTCAGAGCATTAAATAGGCAGACTGCTCGATGGCCAGCTGTGTGAAGGGGTCTTCGTGGGTACACGTGGCATTGAGCCGCATGTCTCTGTGAGCCGCATGTATCTCTGAATCACATGCGGCTAGTGGACTCCTTGAGTCGCAGGACTGCCTCTATGCAAGCCGCATGGACTCTTCTGTCCGAGCCGCATGAGACTAAGAGTCTCTCTGAACCGCATGGGACTGCTCCTGTATGAGCCGCATAGATCATCTTTCTGATATTTTTATGCTTCTACACTACCTCACAAGAATTATCACTACTTCTAACCTCAGCTAGTAGGTCGATAAGTCTTTCTATTTTATCTGTGTACTCCTTGAGTACCTTCTTAGAGGTCTGGTATTTACTACGCAGCCTTCTATAATCCTCTAAGAGGTTAGAAAAGGCTTCACCTAGTTGCTCAAAGGTAAAATTATCATAAGCATCAAACAGGGGATTAGTGGTTACCTGATCGTAAGCCATCAAGCATACATTTGCAGCGTCATCTGATTGTTCATCTTCTGAGTAGCTAGTTTCACTTTCATGCCATATGCTTGTACTGGCATACCTTCTGGATGTAGATTTCTTTAGATAGCCTTTGTCATATTTGTTGCTTTTTCTGGTTGACAATAATATTATTGGACATTCTTTCTTTATGTGGCCTTTCTTCTTACAGCCATAGCAGATAGGATCTTCTTCATTGTCATCGCTGTTGTTGTTGCTATTGTAGAACTTTGTTCTTCTGTTGAATCTCATGAACTTCTTAAACTTTCTTACCATAAGAACTTGATCTTCAGAGTCAGAGTCACTATCGTCAGAATTATCTTCGAGAGTTCTTCTATGTTGAGCCTTGAAAGCGATCGACTTCTCGGACTTCTCCTTTGGTTCAGTATCTTCAAAGTCTTGAAGTTCTAGCTCGTGAGTGAGTAGCTTACCCATGAGTGTTTCGAGAGACATTATTGAGAGGTCATTTCCTTTAATAATTGTTGTAGCCTTTGGAATCCAGTTCTTCGTGAGAGCTCGTAGTAGTTTGCGAATCTTCTCATGGTTACTGTACTCCTTGCCTAATGATGACAGAGGATTTATAATATTTTGGAATCTCGTAAATATCTGAGTGATAGATTGTTTGGCTTCATTTTGAATGCCTCATACTCTTGAGTAAGTTTGTTGACCTTTGACTCCATGACTTGTGTTGTTTCTTCGTGGGTTACTTCAAGAAGTTTCTATACTTTATTTGATGTTGTGCAAGTAGACACCCTGTTAAATTTAGTCATGTCTAAAGCATAAAATAAAGCATTAATAGCACGTGCGTCAAGACTGGTCTTTTTTTTCATCCTCAGTATACTTATCATGGGATTTTTCAACCAATACATCTTCAATAAGAATACGAGGAGGATTTCTATAGCCATCAATAACAATAGACCATAAGTCAAAATCTAGAGATTTCAAGAAGAAACTCATCCGTGTTTTCCAATAAATATAATTTGTACTGTCAAACTGTGGAGGTCTGTTTGTGGCTTGACCTTCACTTGTGAACTTTATCGTTGCCATGTGTTATACTTGAGCTATGTGTTTGCCATTGATTATCGAAAGAACAGAACAGTTTTATGGGAGGACTGAACTTTGATTCACAATACAAACTCGCTCGTACAAAGAGAGCCTAGAAACAAAATCTAGGAAAAGCAATCTAAGTTTAGTTTTTTGGCGGGTGACGGTAGAGGCTCGGGAGGGTGCTATCAACTCTGCCTCACTACTTGGACGATCGGACGTAGCTTCTGCTCTGGCAAGGAAATGCTCTCTGTGTGTGCGGGGGTTGCTAGTCTCTATGCTCGGGCTCTGCGTATATGACTTTGTGTGTTTGGAAGGGAACAACACCTTGCTATTTATATGATTGTGTGATGAGCGGGGTGTGCATTAATTGTGCCTTGAAAAGTGGGCGGTTGGGGATTGGTTAAGATTAACCTTGATCTATTTGTTGGAAATCAATCTGGGATTTTGAGTTGGTTGTAATAAATCTGCATTGTTATGATTTGTTGGTTGCTAAATCCGAGTGGATAAGTCTTAGTCAATCTTCTGCCACGTGTTCCAACTACCATTTATACTGCGAGCCACATGAATGGGGCATCCTGGCAGAGCCACATGAGTGTGGTAAGCTAATTGTGTCACGTGAGGGTGGCCTCACAACAGAGCCGCATGAGGATGGCCTCATAATCGAGCCGCATAAGGGTGGGCCCCACAGCCGAGCCGCATGAGGGTAGCCTCCAACTGAACCGCATTAGGGTAGCCGCCAACTGAGCCATATGAGGGTGGCCCCCACAACCGATCCGTATAAGGGTGGCCCCCCATCTGAACCACATAAGGGTGGCCCCCACAACTAAGCCTCATAAGGGTGGCCCCCATCTGAACCGCATAAGGGTGGCCTCCAACTGAGCCACATAAGGGTGGCCTCATGTCAGAGCCGCATGAAAGTCTTTGAAATGATCCGCATAAGGAGCTTTGGAATTGGTGTATCGTGCCAGCTTTAAAGATTTTTCTTGTCTCTCTAAGAGCATGTCATTATGTCAGAGTCATTATTTTACCTTTATGTCAGAGCTGTCAGTCCTTTGTGTCAGAGCAGTCGCGTTGCGTCAGAGCATTTAATGAGCCAGCGGCACAGAGTAGTTATGATCAGCTGTAGAGGCCTATTTTAACCGCATAGGGCCACATGGCTTCTTTCGAGCCGCATGGAGTTATCGGGGACTTTCGAGCCGCATGAAGCTCTAAGGGACTTTTGAGCCGCATGAAGCTCTAAAAGAGTTTTGAGCCGCATGAAGCTCTAAGAGATTCTTGAACCGCATGAGACTCCCTCCGTTTTGAGCCGCATGGACTTTTTTGTTTTCCATGCTTCTACAAGACCCCCTTCAAAGTTTTCAATTTATAAAATTGAAATACTTTGAATAAGAAGTATGTCTATGTCCGCATAAGCTTTTCTTACCGTATAGACCCCTCTGGCCGTATAGGTTTTTCTGGTCGTATGGACTGTTCTGGCCGCATGGACTATTCTGGCCGCATAGGATGTTCTGGCCGCATGGATTACTCTGGCAGCATAGTGGTCCTATGCTCCGTAGGCGTTTCATTTAATTGCCTTTGATTTGCTTTGATTTAAAGCCATCTTTTGGGATAGGATCCCAAGAGTCAATTTTAAATATTTTAGATTTTTTTTGATGATTACGAGTAATCATTTGCATGCGGGGGATAGAAATCCAAGACTCGGCCTTATCTTCTAGGCAGCGCATAATGCGAAGCGTCCATCGATTTGCACGCCCCTCGTCAGCCTATAAATATGAGTACTTTTGGAAGAGTGAGACTCTTTACTTTCTTTTCTCTTTAACTTTTCCTGTCTTTAGTCGACGTCTTCTCTTCCATCTCTGATCATCAATGGCTCCAAAAGCTTCCTCTAGCGCTACGACAAAGGGTAAGGGAGCGGCTTCCTCATCGACCGAGGCGCCCACAGTTCATCCCGACGTTGACCCCGCCATTGATGGTAAGGATATTGGGAGAAATTATATGAACTCAAAATTTTAACCATCATGGCTACGTTGCATATTTTTTGTGCGGGCCTTCTTCGTCTTCATTGAACTGTTAAAGTTCATTGTGATGAATCTGCATACTGTGCTATATGTGCCGTATGTACATCTCATGTCCGAGTCGCATGGGGGTATGCCTCATGTCCAAGCCGCATGAGAGTCGTCTTGTTGGCCGCATAAGCACTCTACAAACTGTGCCTCATCGAGACCCATCGAACAGTGCCGCATAAGCTTCCTCTGAACTGTGCCGCAAAAGCTCACCTTAATCAGGGCCGCATAAGCTTCCTCTGAACTGTGCCACATAAGCTCACTTTAAATAGGGCCGCATAAGCTCCCTCTGAACTATGCCGCAAGAAGTTCCAACAAACAGAACCGCATAAGCTCCTTCGAACTGTGCCGCATGAGACCCCACCAAATCAGAGCCGCATAAGCTCTTTTAAACTGGGCCGCATGAGTATCCGCTAAACAGAGCTCCATAAGCTCACTTGAAATGGGCTGCATGAGGCCTCGCTAAACAGAGCCGCATAAGCTCACTTTAATTGGGCCGCATGAGGCACCATCAAACTAGAGCCGCATAAGCTCTTCTAAACTGGGTCGTATAAGCACCCACGTAATAGAGCCGCATAAGCTCACTTTAACTGGGCCGCATAAGCACCACCAAAATGGAGCCGCATAAGCTCCTTTAAATTGTGTCGCATAAGGACCAGCCAAATTAGAGCAGCATAAACTCGAAAACACTAAGCAGTTTTCCCTTGCCATCTTCTAACTTATTGTTTTGTCCTTTTTCAGTGAATCTGCCAGTCAATCCTGCGAGAGAACCTTTGGTAGGTCGAGCCCAATCTGCTGTGGGCGTTAGGTTCGACCACATAGTTCAGTATGTGGTGAACCAGCTTCCCAAAGACGAACCTGTGGAGAGGCTGAGATGTTAGAGTTATATACTAAAAGCATCACTTTTGTAGTAACCTTATTTCCTTAAATTTTGAATAAAAATCATATGGGCAAATGTTTGCATATTGTATTTGTTGCAAGTGTTAATGCAAATGTCTGATATTCTATATTGTAGATAATATGGTGTGTGGTGTCACACAGAAGATCATATTATCAGTTTCCTATGGCGTATATAAATAGTTCACAACCTAGATGGACTTGGACAATCTATTGGAAAGGTTGTAGTGTAATCTGGTATTAGTCTATCTTGACTATAGGTTTACACTAGTACACTTTGTGTGTATTGAACAGGACCACTTGAGGTTGTTCTCTTTGTACTGACTACATAAGAGACAAACACCTCTGTTATTATGGATGCTTGTACTCTTAATCCGGATATAATAACGGACATGTATATGCAATGTGCATTACTTTGACTCATAAAAGAGTGAGATTTATTATGGATCAACAACCTCTATGAATTGGGTAATAACATTGTATGTATGATGGGCTGTTGATTATAAATGGAATCCATGTCCCGATACATCGGGTTGATTATGTCCTCTTAAGGAGCTCATAAGAATTGTCATGTAAACCCTGCAGGTGGATTATATCCGACATGATAAATAAAGTTGAGCGGTAATACTTAAGGATAAAAGATGTCGAATCAATATAGTTGTCAGTAACTTAATTTGATCGACGGACGTACGATATCTTAACATAGGGAGCCAACGAGCATATAATAAAAGGAGCCCACAAACATAATTTGGGATTAGGGAGGTAGTGCAACAATAGCTCATTAGTGGACTGAGCTATTGTTAATGGGCCTAGATTGTGTGTTCGGGCTGAACACGGGATATCCAGATCCGTTAGGAGGCCTAACCCTAATTTCTCCTCATGGTCCCTGTCGTAGCCTATATATCCTCTATTCTCTGGCCGCCAGATTACTGATCAGAAATCTGAAATTTTCTCTAAATTCGTGATTCACGTAAGGAGAGAAAGAGAGTGCTGCCAAGGAGAATAAAAGGTTGGGAGATCGTCGCCCACACGACGTCCAACTCGAGGAAGGAATACGTGCAGAAGATCTTGGGGTCGTCCGCTCGAGATTGCCAGGAATTACTTGTCTCCTTTCTGCCGCAGGTATAATTCGTGAACCCTAGTTTCTGCCTATGAAGGGTTGGAACACGTATTTGATCTGTTTAACTTTCTATCGATCAATACGCACACAAAGGAAGGGTCCTGGGAATCTCCAGTTCCATCATGAGAGACATTAAAAACCAGTCCTTTTTTATCTCGGGGATGATGAACTCAGGGTGTTGGGGTGAAAACACCTGAAACCTGCGTTCCTCTTCGGGGACGTCCTGACTGTGAAGAAAAAAGAAAAGAAAAGAAAAAGGGAACCGAAACAAAAGAAGGAAAAGCCGACTATAGCTCGGCATTACACAATTCCAAGAGGCGGTTTCTCACCAAGGTAGTACCCCGCTCAAGCCTCTGTCTAGCTTGGCGCTCAGCCTCCTGAGACAATTGTTCCGCGTTATTCAAGTACATATATGCCTGCCAGTCATTCTCCATCTTCTTCAGGACAAGTTCCAGATTGGCAGAAGCTCTACTAAATCTGTCAGCCTCCTGAATAGCAACCCCTTTCTCAGTACGAGCAGCTTAGAGCTCGGACTCCAGGAAGGCCAGCTTTCTTTGGAGCTCGAGGATCTGCTCCCGGGTATCAGTTACCCCGCTGGAGGCAGCCGCTTCCCGAACTGCACAATCTTCAGTCCGACGGCTCCATTGATCGTACAACTGAGTCAGATCTCGGCGGTCCCTCAATATAGTTAGCTTGAGCGATTCTCGAGCAATCCTTACCTTTCTATCGCGGTTGTGAGGAAAGTACGCTTTTGATCTATTGCCACTGATAGATCAGCTTGTCGCAGTACGTGAAACTGGGCCACAAGACGATCGGCCTCTAACAGCTTAGGCACCAGAAGTGCCGCTACTCCCGTCCCACCGGGAAGTGTTCTAAGGATATTAATTTGGCCACCGGCACATTGACGGGCCATGGCAAAGGGAGTCCCCCTCTCCACAGCTGCCTTAATCCCTCTCTTCAGGTGGCGGTGAAAGTTGTTGACCACATCCTGGGACACTTCATCCAAAACTTCTGTAGAGGACGGCATCAAAGGGAGTGTGGCGGGCAGTACTGAAGGAGTAGCCTCAGAACTTGCCGTCCTCGCCACCAGGGAAACGAATTCTGTGCGAAAAGATGCATGAATAGCAGCTAGCTCCTCTTCCGCCGCCCGAAGAGCCTGGATACTTGACAGGGCGGAAAGGTTAACCCCCGAAACCATATTCGCAGAGGAGGGCACAGGAAGCGTCGTCCCTTGCCGCAGTTGTACTGTCACTTGGGCTCCCGAACTTGACCCAGCTGGAGGCCCTTTAATACAAGTTGGAAAAGAAGGAGGCAACACGTGCTTCCATCAGATCCCCTTCGGCAGAGTCCGCCTCGGCAATATCCGTCACCAACAATAAATGGGTGGGACCTGTACGTCCAAGGCAACCATTAATCCACGTGACCCGAAGGACAGGATGATAAAGAAAATATGCCTCCTCATAAGTTAAGATTTGGCTTATCTTACCAGGGAAAGAGCATGGGGGCAGCAGCTCGTTCGCAGCTGGCATAGTCTCCCCACCCGCGGCTTCCAAGTCAAATTCAACTGGTTCCTCTGCTCCAGCCACCCCTGAAAAGGAGCTAACCAGGTCAGTGTCATCCTGTTGAAATTCAGTTGTCTCAGGGACAGGTGTAGTAGAGCCCCCGTCCCCATGGATTGAGGTCTCAGCAAGGTGAGACTCCCCAGCCGCCTCTGGAAGAACTCCAGCATAAATGATAGCGGTGCACATATCATTGACCAAAGTAGACAGGGCCGGATCGACCACGACAGTCGAGTCCCGAGAAGCAGACTCCTCTGACACCTACAAAGAGCAAAAGGAAAAAATGATTAGGCCATAACTTAGAAAAGGAAGGAGAAGGTAGTTGAAATTCCAATCACCTCAGAAATAGCGTCAACGTCATCAATAAACAGCCTGCGACGTCTTACCGCAGCCCGTTTCATGGAAAAGTACTTGCCATCGTGGGTGGACATACGTCTGCCTCATTTGCACGAAACACCAGGCACAAAAGGTGGTTGATCCTCCACCTCTTCGTTCGGCACAGTAGGTGTGTCATCCCCAGTTTTCAGAAACAGGAGTATTTTTGTTATTTTACATTTTAAATTTTTAAAATTTATTTTATTATTTATGATATTATTTTGGGGTTGAAATTTATTTTATTATTTATGTTATTGTTTTGGGGTTATTTGAGTCGGGTTCGAATTTCAACTCAATCCGACTTGAAACGGGGACCCGGGGGGTAGTTGACTCTAGTGGGACCCACACACTAGTTAGGCATGGCCCACATCATATTAATTTTAGTTCACATGATATTAATTTTAGTTAGTAGTTAGACTAATTATTTATGGATAGGTTTAGTTTAATTAGAGACTTAAACTAGACTAAATTGACCTCAACCTTTAACCCATTCCTAATTTAAATCAAATAGATTAGTGGAGGACATTTTGGACATTCAAATAGGGGACACCTCACCTTTTTGGGCAGCCACCTATGGGGGGGATAAGGACTGAGTCACCTTCATTCATTTGTTTTTATCCACTTTCTCTCTCTTGTTCTTCCCCAAATTAATTTAGAGATGAACCTCCATTGATTTCATCTTCAAATCAACCCCTTCTTCCACCAAATCTTCTTCATTTCCCCTCTACTCCATGGTTAGAGGGTGCTAACAAAGTTTGGGAGGATTCGGAGCTCGTTCGTGTCCTTTTAGAATCTCTACGTGTCGGTGTCGTGTCAGAAGGATTTTCTTTTGAATTTCTCTTCCGGAAGGTATAATCTCTTCTCTAATCCATCCCTACATGCATATAAGAATATTTTGAACCCATAGGAATGACCCCATAGTTGTATCTCTATGTTGTTTCCTTTTGTGTCCTTTGGAGGTCTAGGAGTGTCCTTTGGTGTTTTGTGTCCATGTGGGAAAACCCCAAATTTGGACACACTATGTGTTGTTGTTATGTATGAATAAATTATTACATATTTAATCTCATATTTTTGTATTGGAGATGTATTCTATAGTGTCTCATATAATATATATAGTGTAGAGTGAGTTCTTGATATATTATGTTATTACTGTGTTTCTTTTGTCTCAAACTACCTAAATTTGTTATAATATTTCCACGTTTTTAGTAGAAATAGCAACTTAGAAATGTCATAACTTTTAGCTTAAACTGCGATTTATCTCCCGTTTTTTAAAAAGAACCGTATCAAAGTTAGCTTTTCAAATATATATTTTAATAAGCCAAATTCGTTCTGAAACTTTCTGTAAAAGTATTTGAGTGTCAGCTGTATGAAAGACGAACGCGTTTCGGTGTTTTTGCGATTTCGGGAGCTTCTGGACATGAAAATGTGATCCGTTTAAAGTTTCGGAAAGCTAACCCAAAGATCTATAACATAATTTGATCCTAGAATTTAATGAATGCTTAATTTGTACAATATTTTTTTAAGTAGAAGATTACTATACGATATATACATTTTGTGTATCCTTGTATGTACAATATGTATGTATGCATGTGTATATATATGTGTGTGTGTGTTAAGAGAATGTAATATATAGAGTATACATAAATGATATAATGTATGAAAGTATATAATGTATTCAAATATGTTTGTATAGGTGCATGAATGAATGAATGAATGAATGCGATGCATGAATGAATGGATGAAGTGAAAGCATGTGGGTAATGCAAGGTATTGAAACATGTATGCAAGTATCCATATGTATGTAAGTAACGTAATCAAGTATGAATGTATGCTATTATGAATGCCAACATGATAGGAATGTATGATGCCATATTAGCACTTAGCACCATGTTCATATTAAAAACCCCTTCTACATGTTGACAGTAACCCCAAGCATGAATACACATAAAACCTACTTACTGTTATGAGTAAACCCTTTGATGTATAAAAACCCTTTTTGTTATGATTAACACCCCACACACACATGCTAAACCTATACTTTCATGTTATTTCTTCTATGTGACACAATGAACCCTTGCTAAATGTTATCCTTCTAACATAACCCCCTCACACTTGAACACATTGTACTGCTATGTACACATTGCCATATGCACATTCATGTATCACTCACTTCTTGTCTTTATGCACTTTGCTTGTAATAAAATATATCAATATATGTAATGTGTGTTTGATAACTTGTGTAGCTTTGTGATTTTGTATGAGTGATAGTCTAGGCTTGGTTAGGCCTAATGAGACTTGTTAGTCTAGGTTTAGACCTAGTACTGCCTAGTTAACGTAGTTTGACTAGTACGGTTGACCAGAGTTGACCAAGAGTTGACTTTGACCTAGAATGACCTAGAATCATGTAGAATGCATAGTAGAGCTTTATTTTACCATTTTGGACTTGTTGTGACTTGTGCTGTTCTAAATAGGAGCCAGATACCTCTCCTCGGACAGTACATTTCCTTTGGATATTCAGATAGCAAGCGAGTACATTCTCTGATCATTTTATATCTTGTTTAGGATTATATTTCCTGCTTTAGATTACTTTACATGATGCTGATACGTTGGAAACACGGATTAGTACTATATGGATCTTGTTGTGCGATGTTATCCCCTTAGCGGATACATCGGGTATTCGTATTCGTGTACTTTATCGTGAGCATCGTGTACTCTTTAATTCGTTACATTCGTGTACGAAACGTATGAAATCGTGTATAATCATGTTTTCACATGACCTTCGTGTAGAATACATAACTTAGCTATATCCTTGTATTGATTGGGGCGGGGGAGTAGAAGTGGTTATGTAAACAATCCAGTAGATCTCGTGTACAAACCTCTCTAGATTACTCGTGTACAATATCGTATCGTTTACATAACCATCTTGTGCCCTAAATCACTAGTCACTATTAGTTCTCTATATATTGTATCTATTTATTTATAGTCTCCCTTTTTCATCATGTTATTTCTTCAGATCCTGTATCTTACTCTCTAGCATGTTTATATTTCCTAACCTGTTATGATATTGTTGAGATGTACTGTACTCGCTCATGTCCTGACTGGGCCTGTTGATAAATTTTACAGATAGCTTGGAGGTTGCCTGCTAGCCTAGAGGAGACACAATAGAGGTTGTATAGGTAGCTAGGGTTTTGCTCATAGTTTATTTTCGGTTGTCTTGAGTTGTATTTATGGATTACTGTATTTGAACTTTGAGATGTATTTCTGGGTTTGTGTATCTTAGACACTTAGAATTCTATCTGCGGTATCTCTTTGGATTTCATGTTTTATCTATCTTTATCAAGCTCTACCATAGATGTGATTGAGACTGTATCTGCTATGTCACCTCCATTCGGAGAGTATATACTGTACAGGTACCTTTATTTTGTTAGATGTTTGACCTAGGACAGCGTTCTACCGCCGACACTGCGGCTAGGCTGGGCGCTGTTACGTACTCGTGCCCTTACTCGTGGTTGCGGGTCGTGACACGTTTTTAGTGGTGGCCCATGCTGATTGAGTTTGTGTAGTGGTATTCGAACTAGAGTACCACTACAGCCTGCAGTAGGATTATTTTATATTTTGAAGGTACTCAATCACAGTTAGGATCCCTTGAGAGATTCCTGGGACGACCCTTGAGAATCTTATTTTAAATTCGATTTGAAAACTCTTCTTCCCTTGATTTGATTTATCTTTACTTTCTATTGTTGAATTTTAGTTTGTATTTATTAATTTGATGGATGATTGTTGAATTTTGAATCTTGATGTTAGCTGTTGCATCCGAGTTTGTATTTACATGATTTGATAGATTTTTGTTCATTTTTGAATCATGATGTTCGTTGATAAATTTGATTTTTGGGTATCCATTGTTGATTTAATTTGATTTTTGTCAAGATGAAATTATATGGGCTAGGTCATCTAAGTTACGGAATCTAGTCTTCTACAGTCACATTAGCCAGCATGGTGAGGACATATAGTCTGACTTTCGATATATTTCTCGGGTGTGGGAATTTAAGGTTTTTGCAGCCAAGCTAGCGGCATCGCGAAAATTTTAAATACCACGATTCTAGAGGTATATGCCTAAGTCGAGGACTTTGTGATTATCGTAGCCTTGCTTACTAGTATGACGAGGATTTATAGCACCATGGTTTTGGATAGACGCATATGATTATCAAATTGTACCTTAAATATTTTGAACATGTTTTATCTACTTTTGTTTCAGCCCTTCAAAAAAAAAGAATTATTATTTGTTTTGTTTTGTTTTGTTTTGTTTTGCTTCTCATTATTTAACTTAGGAGTAGCTTTAGCTATTTTTTAATAAACCTTTGTGTAACTTCTTGCTATGAGTTTCTTCATAATACAATGAATCGATGATTTGCTAGACCTTATCTTGGATTTGATATTATAGCTCTGGTTTCAAAATGGTTCTTCTTTAAAATAGATAAGCAGAACAGATTTTATCGTTATTTTCTTCTTTCTATATTCTTGTATTAAATAATAATAATAATTAAACTGTCGTGATTACATCAATCACCTACTTACAATCTTGGTAGGAATCTAAATGTTGGTCTTGACGTAGAATTTGATTTTTATAATGGGACATGAAATATATATAGTGGACACTTGCCTGACACGTATGCATGCTAAACTTTGATTCCCACCTATCTAAATACATATTAATATGTCGTTGATGTTTAAATTTTCAAAACCCCAATATTTCTGGTTCTCTGATTTTTCTATCTTAAACTCGTAATTTAAATATAAATTTCATATTTTAGTTATGTTTACATCACTGCACATGTATGTTATATATATGGTTTCAATTCAAAAAAAAATAGTTGAGTTTTGTGTTTGAAATTGTCAAATATAAGACTGTGTGCATATTAACCCTTAATACTTGATCTTAAATGTTAGTTCAATTTGCTATTTTATTTTTTTAAATGTAATATTTTGAGCTATATACATTGTGGTATGTAGGAATATAAATTTAGGTTTCATATTCTTACATGTTAGGTGGTGATAAACATTGGGTTGGTTGATGTTCAAAATTCTCCAAAATCCTAAAACTGAATACATGTTAACATTTCACATTAATTTTCAATGTTTAGTTCAATTTCAGATTTAATAGTGATATTGAACTGTATGCATAGCTAAATGTATGGATAGTATGTTAGGTTTTCTTCTCCATCATGTTAGGATGTATTGGAAGCATTGAGTTAGTTGTGATGTTTCAAACCCCTAAAATCTGAAACTGCATTATGTTAATATTACACTGGTTAAAATGTTAGCTCATTTTGGATTTTTTATGTAAATGCTGAACTAAAACTGGGTTTAACCTTTCAATACTAAAGCTATAACCCTGTACAAGGACACACACACTCTAACATAGTATACACTGCCATGTAACCTAACCCTTCCTCTCTATGTTATGTTCATATATCTATATAGATATATATAGAGTTTATGCATACATGTTATAATGTATAGATACATAACTAAATCTCTACCTCTTTTATAATACATATACATGGTTAGCCATGTATGTTATGAGCAAATGATTGTGTATTGTAGATTGTTTAACCAATATGCCATGATTAGTGTAACTTGATAGTTATTGTTTGAAACCCAAATCCTCCTATGTACTTTCATGTATATTTCACATACAAACACACCTATTATCTAACCATATGAACATGTCCACATACACCCATACACACACGAACTACATAACTTGTACATAATGCTAGCTTTCCCTCTCTAACACTCTCTCTATATATATAATGTGATTGGATTTCAATGCATGACATTTGTGCTTTTAAAATTTTGATTTTAATTTTTCTTTGAATAGTACCCCTTTATAGATAATTGGTAGTTATCTTTATTTTGTTAAGTACCAGTTTTTATATAGGGTGGTAGACTGCCTTACATTTTTGATGATTTGTTATTTTTGTAACTTTTCTAGTTTAGCACCCTAGATTGCTTGTGTTTTTGATACCCTATGACCGTTTTGGTTTAGCATGACTAGTATACCTAGATGAGACTTTCGCTACCACCGTATGACATGATCCTGTATGTCGTCCTTTTAAATCATATAATTTGTTTAAGTTCTGGGACTTTGATTGTGGGGGTTTGACCTAGAAGGAGTATGAACATTTTAATTTCGAGGACGAAATTTTTCTAAGGTAGGTAGACTTGTAACACCCAGTTTTCTAAAATGAGGGTAATTTTGAAAATTTGTAATTTTAATCATTTATTGATTTGACATTTAAATCATGATATAATTTTTGGTAATTTTTTTAAATTATTTTAAAACTATTTAAAATCATGACTTGTGATTTTGATGTTTTGCTAGTGAAACCCGAGACTGTTTGACCTAGAGCCTAACCATGTGATTAGGATGTTTTAATGTCATTTCTGGCCTAAGGATATTTTGCATTTGACCTCTTTGAATTATTTTGATATTTATTGCGTTGGTGATTGTTGATTTTGACCTTTGATAGGCGTGATTTTGTGATAGTTTTGTGTCCGTATCGGACACGTATCAATTTTTATTTACAAATGTTTGATGTGCCTCCAAGAGATTTTTTATTGCTGATTTTTTTAAAAGTATTTGAATGAGATTGTTTTCTGCATGTGTTTCCTGTGATTGCTTTGTTTTAATTTCGAGGACGAAATTTTTTTTAAGGTGGATAGATTTGTCATCCCCAGTTTTTAGAAACAGGGGTATTTTTGTCATTTTACATTTTTGAATATTTTTAAAATTTATTTTATTATTTATGATATTATTTTGGGGTTGAAATTTATTTTATTATTTATGATATTGTTTTGGGGTTATTTGAGTCGGGTTCGAATTTCAACTCAATCCGACTTGAAACGGGGACCCGGGGGGGGGGGGTAGTTGACTCTAGTGGGACCCAAACACTAGTTAGGCATGGCCCACATGATATTAATTTTAGTTCACATGATATTAATTTTAGTTAGTAGTTAGACTAATTATTTATGGATAGGTTTAGTTTAATTAGAGACTTAAAGTAGACTAAATTTACCTCAACCTTTAATTCATTCCTAATTTAAATCAAATAAATTAGTGGAGGGAATTTTGGACATTCAAATAGGGGACACCTCACCCTTTTTGGGCAGCCACCTATGGGGGGGATAAGGAGTGAGTCACTCCTTCATTCATTTGTTTTTATCCACTTTCTCTTTTTGTTCTTCCCCAAATTAATTTAGAGATGAACCTCCATTGATTTCATCTCCAAACCAACCCCTTCTTTCACCAAATCTTCTTTATTTCTCCTCTACTCCATGGTTAGAGGGTGCTAGCCAAGTTTTGGAGGATTCGAAGCTCGTTCGTGTCCTTTTAGAATCTCTACGTGTTGGTGTCGTGTCGGAAGGATTTTCCTTTGAATTTTTTTTCCGGAAGGTATCTCCTCTAATCAATCCCTACATGCATATAAGAATATTTTGAACCCATAGGAATGACCCCCATGGTTGTATCTCCATTTGTGTCCATTTCGTGTCCATTTAGAGGTCATATAAGTGTCCTTTGTGTTGTGGTTGTGTCCATGTAAGAAAACCCCAAATTTGGACACACTATGTGTTTGTTGTTATGTATGAATAAATTATTACATATTTAATTCATATTTTTGTATTGGAGATGTATTCTATAGTGTCTCATATATATTAGTGTAGAGGAGTTCTTGATATATTATGTTATATACTTGTGTTTCTTTTGTCTCAAACTACCTAAATTCGTCATAATATTTATCCACGTTTTTAGTAGCAATAGCAACTTAGAAATGTCATAACTTTTAGCTTAAAACTCCGATTTATCTCCCATTTTTTTGAAAGAACCGTATCAAAGTTATCTTTCCAAATATATATTTTAATAAGCCAAATTCGTGCTGAAACTTTCTGTAAAATTATTTGAGTGTCAGCTGTACGAAAGATGAACGCGTTTCGGTGTTTTTGCAATTCCGGGAGCTTCCAGACACGAAGATGTGATCCGTTTAAAGTTTCGGAAAGCTAACACAAAGATCTATAACATAATTTGATCCTAGAATTTAATGAATGCTTAATTTGTATAATATTGATTTTAAGTAGAAGATTACTATACGATATATACATTTTGTGTATCCTTGTATGTACAAATATATGTATGCATGTGTATATATTATGTGTGTGTGTTAAGAGAATGTAATATAATATAGAGTATGCATAAATGATATAATGTATGAAAGTATATAATGCATTCAAATATGTATGTATAGGTGCATGAATGAATGAATGAATGAATGCGATGCATGATGAATAGATGAAGTGAAAGCATGTGGGTAATGCAAGGTATTGAAACATGTATGCAAGTATCCATATGTATGTAAGTAACCTAATCAAGTATGAATGTATACTTATATGAATGCCAACATGATAGGAAAGTATGATGCCATATTAGCACTTAGCACCATGTTCATATGTTAAAACCCCCTTCTACATGTTGACAGTAACCCCAAGCATGAATACACATAAAACCTACTTACTGTTATGAGTAAACCCTTTGATGTATAAATAAACCCTTTTTGTTATGATTAACACCCGCACACACATGCTAAACCTATGCTTTACATGTTATTTCTTCTAAGTGACATAATGAACCCTTGCTAAATGTTATCCTTCTAACATAACCCCCTCACACTTGAACACATTGTACTGCTATATACACATTGCCATATGCACATTCATGTATCACTCACTCCTTGTCTTTATGCACTTTGCTTGTAATAAAATATATATCAATATATATGTAATGTGTGTTTGATAACTTGTGTAGCTTTGTGATTTTGTGTGAGTGATAGTCTAGGCTTGGTTAGGCCTAATGAGACTTGTTAGCCTAGGTTTAGACCTAGTACTGCCTAGTTAACCTAGTTTGACTAGTACGGTTGACCAGAGTTGACCAAGAGTTGACTTTGACCTAGAATGACATAGAATTATGTGGAATGCATAGTAGAGCTTTATTTTACCATTTTGGACTTGTTGTGACTTGTGCTATTCTAAATAGGAGCCAGACACCTCTCCTCGTACAGTACATTTCCTTTGGACATTCAGATAGCAGACGAGTACATTCTCTGATCATTTCATATCTTATTTAGGATTAATTTCCTGCTTTAGATTACTTTACATGATGCTGACACGTTGGAAACACGGATTAGTACTATATGGATCTTGTTGTGCGATGTTATCCCCTTAGCGGATACATCGGGTATTCGTATTCGTGTAATTTATCATGAGCATCGTGTACTCTTTGTATTCGTTACATTAGTGTACGAAACGTGTGAAATCGTGTATAATCATGTTTTCACATGACCTTCGTGTAGAATAACATAACTTAGCTATATCCTTGTGTATTAATTGGGGCGGGGGAGTAGAAGTGGTTATGTAATCAATCCAGTAGATTACTCGTGTACAAACCTCTTTAGATTACTCGTGTACAACATCGTGCCGTTTACATAACCATCTTGTGCTCTAAATTACTAGTCACTATTAGTTATCTATATATATATCTATTTATTTACAGTCTCCCTTTTTCATCATGTTATTTCTTCAGATCCTGTATCTTACTCTCTAGCATGTTTATATTTCCTAACCTGTTATGATATTGTTGAGATGTACGGTACTTGCTCCTATCCTGACTTGACCTGTTGATAAATTTTACAGATAGCCTGGAGGTTGCCTGCTAGCCTAGAGGAGACACAATAGTGGTTGTATAGGTAGCTAGGGTTTTGCTCATAGTTTATTTTCAGTTGTCTTGAGTTGTATTTATGGATTACTGTATTTGAGATTTGAGATGTATTTCTGGGTTTGTGTATCTTAGACACTTAGAATTCTATCTGCGGTATCTCTTTTGGATTTCATGTTTTATCTATCTTTATCATACTCTACCTTAGATATGATTGAGACTGTATCTGCTATGTCACCTCCATTCGGAGCGTATATACTATACTGGTACCTTTATTTTGTTAGATGTTTGACCTAGGACAGCATTCTACCGCCGACACTGTAGCGTAGGCTGGACGCTGTTACGTACTCGTGCCCTTACTCTAGGGTGCAGGTAGTGACAAGGTGGCTGGTCCTCCACCTCGTCATCCGAAGAGTGCGACGAGTCATCGACGTCCTGCTCATCACCCTCTTCGTCCGCCGTAGTGGACTCCGAGTCCGGCACAAGAACCCTATTCGCCATTCTCTTTCTCTTCTTAGATCCTTCGGGCTTCTCGTCCAAGCCAGTACTAGCAATGAAGCTGGTACTCATATCGAAGTTAACAGGAGGCTTGCTCGCCGCAACATGATAAAGGGCCGCCATGTACAAAATCTCCCTTGACGACTTAGCGTCAGGGACCGAGAAGCTAGCCCGGGTATAGACCGCATTGTAATAATGCCAAGCCTTAATACAATCGATGACGCTGCCCTCAAAGCCCAGGCAAGCGCTGGGGCAATCAAGGAACAACTAACTATACCCGAATTGACGGGAAAACCTACTGGGCAAATAAGGCTCCAGGTATACGTTATTTGGTAACGATATACTAGGTACGCGGGGCGAATATTGTGCAGCCAAAGAAGCATCTTCTCAGATAAGAGGTGGGGAGGTCCAATGCAGTCAACGTGTACCCCCCTCACTTCTCTAGCGATAAATTGAGGAAAAGAAACAAAAAAGTCGGGCCCGTCAACTCTCGCTAGTGCCCTCCGACAGGCTGGCATGGTGTCGTACTCCCAAGGCTGACGACGGTATCGAAAAAGGAAGGCGTCATCGGCGGTAACATCATCTTCTGTTACGGGCCTCATCAACGACCGGTAATGCAGCAATAACCACCCCATGAGATAATGGTATGGTAGCTCTATCTGCTCAAAGTCCAGTATCATCTCGCGAGCAATGACTTTAGACGAAAGGGCACGGAGGCAGTGGTGTATGCTACACACCATGGCCGGAAGAAGGGCCAGTCTGACTTTGAAGACCAGCTTCACGGTCGGGAGAATGAAGTGGCGGCTAATCCTTTCAATGGAACCAGCCCCCCCTGAGACTACACAATTTCGTAGCCACACCATCAAGAATTCGGCCAAAAGTGCCTTCTCAGACATCTGCCGGGTACCGTGGTGGAAATAGCTAAAGGAGTCAGTACGACTACCAAATCTGTCTTTGGTGGACCTCGACCTATTGGCAGTCGACATCAAGCGGCTTATCTCCTCCTGGGTCTGAGGACCCCGGGAAGAATCACTGTCGAAGGGACTTAATTTGAAGAGATACGCGACCCAGGACGTGGTATGGGGGGCGTTCCCTTCTGAGCTATTGTTCTTCTTGATAGTAGTCTGGTGACAGATGCCATGGTGGCACAGCAGTTCCCCGTACACGGCGATAAAACCTGGGAATCGGCGATCCAGATCCTCGGGTTCCTCGTTTGTCGAGGTGTATACTTCAAAAGCCTCACCCCCCCCCACGGCAGCTTAGAAACAGCATGCATTTCATGGAGGGCAAGTCCCAACTCCCCTCCAGTCGCAAAAAAGGTTCCCGTATACGGGTTATACATCTCCAAAAGAGCCATGAACAACGGCTTGTTAATAGACAACCCGTAACAGGTACCCCGGATGGCGTAATAGAGGTCAATCTCCCTAAGGAATTCCTCGTATTTTCTCAGGATCGACGAGGTAAGGTTAGCCCACGTAGGGATGGGGTTCATCCAATTCAGCAGCGACAACCTGCCCACAAGATAAGACCCCTTGCAAGCGAGCTGATTCAAGAAGGTATCAGCTTGAGTAAAAGTAAAGTTGGGACCAGATACGTTTATGAAGGTACCCGGAATCAGTCCCATCACACTCCGACTGACCGAGTCCCTGCTCGCACATGCTGACCTCATATTCCTATTATAGTGGATGTTGTCCCCGAACATCCCCGACTGGGTTGGAGTTAGGGAGCCCACCATTTTCCTGCTCAACGGCACCATATTGAACCACGAAAGGGGAAAATATCGTTCCATCTCGAGAATATGGATCTCTACCCCCTCCATAGTAAAGTCCCAGCTCTCAGAAATGTCCAGAACTTGGGGGTTCTTTATGGATAGAGCATCCCCAAAGAGAAAGGCTGGTTTCAGATACTCTCCATCCAGTCTCCCCGAATTCATCATAGTACAAAGAAAGTGGGAAGGCTGGTTATTGATAGCAGCCAACCTCTCCAAAGGCTCATTGGTGGAAAGCTGATCCGTCACATGTCAAATTAAGCCGTCAAGTCGCACACCCACGGCAAATTGTGCTGAACCTACGAAAAGCTCTCATGCCGGATTGGTTGGGAGGTTCACTGAAAAAGGACAAAAGAAACAGGATTAAAAGATGGTTAAAACGAAACCACTAAAAGTTTCTCAAAAAGAAGATCCTATGAGCCTATGCGGCTCGGATCAACGAAACCTTATGTGGCCCAATTCAGCTGGGTTTTCATGCGGCACAGCTTCAAAAGAGCCTATGCGGCTTGGGTCAACACAGCCTCATGCGGCCCAATTCAGTCGGGAGTTCCATGTGACACTGAGTCGATAGCTTATGCGGTTCAGTTGAACTTTTGCGGTTCTATCTAGCAGAAGAGATTATGCGGCATGACTTAGCAAAATTCTATGCGGTCCAGTTTGTCAGGAACATATGCGGTCCCGTTCAAAGGGGGCTTCATGCGGTTCAAATCCAGAAATGCTCCTACGGCTCAAATCCTTCTCATACGGCTCAAACACAGAGCATGCCCTATGCGACTCAGATATGAAAGGGTCATGCGGCCCATATAACATATGCGGCTCCATCATGGTCGAACTTTGGCGGTTTAATAAAGACTAATGATGAAGGCTTATGCATAAATTATGGAACAGAGCCCTGGGTCCGTAGGGTTCAAAGTATTCAAATCCAATCCTTACCCTTGAAAGCAGGGTGGATGTCCGGGTGTACTTCGATACGGCACCCGACGAGGAAGCCGCTTTCTTGTCCTTTGCAGCAGCAGAGGCGACCTTGGAAGACTTGGCGGCCATTTTCGACGGTCGGAGAAGGGAGATAAGGAAAGAAAATTGAGACAACAATAGTTGGGGACGAAAGAGAAAGTAAAGAAATCACTCCGACTGAACTCGTCCCTATTTATAAACAAAAGGGCGTTTCGATTCCCGTACAGCACACAAAAAATGACTCTTCGGTTATCGAGGCGAGCCGTCTAAAATGAAGGCCAAAACTCCTAGGATCCTGCCCCGAAAGTGGCCTTAAAACTGACAGCAGATCAACAACATTTTTCCACACGTGGCAGGATGACGTGGCGAGGAGCTCATGCGGCCAGAACAGCCTATGCGGCCCGAAAGTCCATGCGGCTGAGACATCCATGCGGCCGAAACATCCAGCAGCCAAGACATCCATGCGGCCAGGACATCATATGCGGCCAAGAGAGTTTATGCATAGCCATGCTTCTTTATTCAAAGTATTTCAATTTTGCAAATTGAAAACTTTGAAGGGGGTCTTGTAGAAGCATGAAAAAGAATAAAGAAAGATCCATGCGGCCAGGAGACCCCATACGGCTCAGAGAGCTCATGCGGCTCAAGGATCTATACGGCTCAATCGTCTATGCGGCTCGTACAAGTCCCATACGGCTCAGAGAGGAGCCACGTGGCCTGCAAAACAGCTATTCCCTTTGTCCTTTACTACATTAAATGCCACGACGGCTGACAGCTCTGACACATGACAGCTCTGACACAAAGTTACAATTATGACTCCGTCATGATGGCAAACTCCTAGGAAAACGAAGGAAATCTCTGACACGATCCTCCGAGATCTAGAAACTATCATGCGACCTTGACACGTGGACAGTCGCATGCGGCTCAAGTAGAGACCACCCCATGCGGCTCAGGCCGAGGCTGTCCCATACGGCTCTGACCGAAGCTATCCTACACGGCTCAAGCAGAGGCTACCTTATGCGGCTCACGAGGACTATCTCCATGCGGCTCACTGAGAAGCCACCCATTATACGGCCGCCTACGCTCATACGGCTCCGATTATCACCATGCGGTTCAAATGTTCATGGGCCACTCCCAAACAGCCTTGACACGTAGCCAGCCTTATGCAGCTCAGTGGGGAGCAATCCTCATGCAGCTCATATTTCCTCAGTGACTCGTGGTTAAGACATGTGGCATGATAGTGGGACACGTGGCAACAAATTGATCAAAATCCATCAACAAATCCTAATAAAATTGGGATTAAATCAGATCATTTGCAATCAAGAAAATCAATGACACGTGGCGAGAAATCCGAGATTGGCATGACAAATCAGGAGGATTATGTCAATCATCATTAATTACCCACAAAATTTGATACAATCACATTAATTGTTCAAATCTACTATATCCAAGATGAACGGCCCAGATTCATTGAGCCTTAGCCACCGACTTTTAGGAATGGGCAATCATTACAAACTCTAGTGATGCCCCCCTACTCTTATAAATAGCAAGGTGCCATTCCCTTGCGAAAAGGGGGAGCGTCTAATATATTTTTTGCAAAAAAGGAGATTCCCTGATTCTTGCAAAAAAGAAGGCACAGAGATCCAAAGAGCCAGAGAGAGTATTTAGAGATCGAAAGGAGAGCATTTCTTCATCAACGCCAAGCAGTTCTTCTACAGAGCCAAGGCTGCACCCGATCGTCCAAGGAGTAAGGCAGAGCTGCCGTCACTTTCCCGAGCCTCTACCGTCACCCTCCAGAATCTAAAATAAACAATTGTACTTAGATTGCCGTACCTAGGTTTTCATCCCTAGGCTTTCTTTGTACAAGCGAGTTTGTATAGTGAAGTAAAAGTCCGGTCCTCCGATAATTATTCTGTTCTTTTATATTTTATGACAAACAATGAGTGTCGGGATTCTTGCTGTCGGGATTCTTGCTGTCGGGATTCTCCCAGCGACGGCTGAGGTTCCTCCATTTGTTGACGTCCTAACCCAGGGCGACGTGGTCTCTGCTGAACCTATCCCCAAGACTGCTGAATTTCAGTCGGTTGACGCTGATCCAGTTGTATCTCCTTCCGGGGCGGCTGGGGTAGAGGAACCAATTATATTCGGTTCGAATGTCACTGGTGAAGAGGCTACATCGGTTATGACCGAACCTCAGCCTCAGCAACTTCCCCTAGTAAGATAAGCCAAGTCTTAACTAGTGAGGAGGTTTATTTGCCCTATCATCACATCCTTCGGGTTAAGCTGATTGATGGCTGCTTCGGACATATAGGTCCCGCTCCTTCACTGCCAACGATGGACATTATCAGGGGAGAGTTCGCCAGAGGGGATCTGGTGGAAGAAAATATACCTCCTCCTCCTCCAGCTTACATTAAGGGGCCTCCTGCTGGATCGAGTTCAGGAGAGCAAGCGACAGAACGGCCGGAGCAGGAAGAACTGGTCCCTGTACCCGCCTCTGTTCATATGGCTCCGGAGATCGACCTTTCCGACCTGCCGAGTCTCCAGATCCTTCGGGCTGCAGGGGAGTAATTGGCCACTATTCAAACGTCTTTTCGTTTGAAACTTGTTTCCCTTGTGGCAGGGGCATCAAGTTCTGGTGCCTCTTCTTTGACACTGCAACTACTCTTCCTTTGACTTCGTCTTCTTCAGAAATCCTAGATAAATCGTCAAAGGATGTAGTTGACAGTTTCTACCGCTACCTGAGGTGAGGGGTTGAGGCCGTCGTAGAGAGGAGGACTTCTTTTGCCTTGGCCCGTCAATGCGCCCGTAGCCAAATTGAACTCCTTAGAACCCTCCCTGGTGGGGCAGGAATAGTTGATCTCCTAGAGCCCAAATTGCTAGAGACGGATCAGCTTGTGGCCCAGTTTCAAGTACTGCGGCAAGTTGATCCGTCTTCAGCAATAGATCAGGAGCGGGCCTTCCTCATCCCTGCCATGGAGAAGGTAAGGGCTGTACGAGAAGCATCCAAGCCGATTATAATAAAGGACCTCTGCGATCTCTCTCTGCAATATGATCAGCTGAGCCGCAGGGGAGAGGATTGCATTGCTCGGGAAGCGGCAGCCTCTCGCGGGATAATCGACACGAAGGAGCAAATCTTGGAGCTCCAGCAGAAATTGGCATTCTTGGAATCTGAGCTCCAGACCTCCCGCACGGATAATGAGGTAATTGTTTAGGAGGTCAACAAAGTCACCCGAACTTCTGCTGTCTTGGAGCGTGCTCTGAAGAAGCTTGAAGATGGCTGGCAGGCTCACACGCATCTGGAGGATACAGAGCAGTTGACTCAGGAGACCGAGCGCCGAGCCAAGCAGCGGTTTGAGTGATCGACGGCCGTGCTGAGGGACCGTCTCAGAGAATTATGTGTCGCCGAACCATAGTCGAATTTTTTTTCTTTCTCTCTTTATGTTTTTCATCTTTTTGGCAGGGACGTGGTCCCAAAGAATGTAGTACTTTTGATTTGATATAAATAAATGACTTTGCTTGCATCATCCTTTATCTGTCGTGCTTGTACTGTATTTATGTGTTTGCCCCACTGGGGGCTTTTCTGTGGACCTATTACCCTTGGTATACCTTGGTTTTAGGTACGGATAATAAGTTTGATAGGAATACCTATAACAACTCAGCGGTAAGGTGGATATGGAAGTACTTGGTATCGGGCAAAAGAATGACATGGAACAGCTGGGTTCCAGAGGCATGAGATTATGAGTAAAGATGCGCGTGTACTAAAAATCTTAGTACAGCATTTCTGGTCAACTTCGGACATTTCTGGTCAACTGTGGTCATTTGTTGTCAACTGTGGACATTTGTGGTCAACTGTGGACATTTGTGGGCCTATTATCCTTGGCGTACCCTGGTTTTGGTATGGATAATAAGTCGAGAGAAAACCAACATACTTACTCAGAGGTAATGAGGACGTGGTAATATTAGGGTTTCTTCAATGGAGTCTTCCTACTCAGAGGTAATGAGGACGTGGCAGGAGTGGACACCATGAAGGGTACATAGAACAACTCAGAGGTAATATGGATGTGGAAGTTCTACATGAGGGATGGTTTGTTTTTGGTGGAAGTGAAACAACTCAGAGGTGACATCTACGTGGTTGTTTAGGGAAATTTGTGGATCTGTTACCCTATTTATGCACTGAAAGTGTGGGTACTAGATCATGAGGAAGATGCTCTTTTGGAAAGAGAGTTCAGAGGTATGATCATACATGACTTACTACCCAGAAGATGCGATATAGATTCATTTGGGATGACCAGAGTGTAAGTTCAGCGGTACCTGGGGGCACATAACTTAACAGTCCAGTTAATTTGGAGGATGTCATTTAGACATAATACTTCTTCAGAAACTTGTCGTTGACAGGCAACATTAGCTAGTCTCCATTTTGTTTTGCAAGGCGGTAAGCACCATTGGAGAATACAGCCTCGATGATAAATGGGCCTTCCCACTTTGGATGGAATTTGCCGACAGTTTTATGAGTCATAACCATCGGCCTCCGAACTGCCAGAACGAGATTGCCTACTTGAAATGTTCTGAGTTTAACCTTCTTGTTGAAGGCTCCCGAGATGCGTGCTTGATACAGCTCAATTCGTTGTTGAGCTAACAGGCGCTTCTCATCTAAGGCCTCCAACTCTTGTAGCCGATGACGGTAATTATCATCCGTCGTCAATCGATAGGTGAGGGCAACGCAGAGCGAGGGGATTTGAGTCTCCAGTAGGAGAACTGCCTCACTTCTATACACCAGAAAGAATGGTGTGTTCCCGGTGGCCGTCCAGACTGTAGTACGGTACTCCCACAAGCATTCGCCAAGCTTTTCATTCCAGTCGTGTTTATTGGAAGACACGAATTCTTGAGCAGCTTGATTATAGTTTTGTTGAACGCTTCTGCCAACCTATTCGCCGCTGGATTGTACGGTGTTGAAATAACATTCTGGATCCGATGTTTGTCGCAAAACCGATAGAAGGTGTAGCTTGCGAACTGCGGACCATTATCGTGGATGATTCTTCGAGGCAGTTAAAGAGATAGATGACATGATGCTTGAGGAAGCTGATCACATTTGATGTCTTTACCTCTGCAAGTGGAATGGCTTCCGCCCATTTGGAGAAGTATTCTGTAATTACGAGTATGAAGCGGTGTCCTCGGGACGAAGATGGAGTGATCGGACCGATGATGTCCATTCCCCATGCTTTGAATGGCCAGGATGCCACCGTCAGATGTAAGAACTCGGATGGTTGGTGGATGAAATCTGTGTGGACCTGACAGGCTTTGCACTTTCTTGCATAGTCTATCGCATCCGCTACCATCGTGGGCCAGTAATAGCCCATCCAGCGAAGGCGGTCTTGTAATTTTGGGCCAGGCTGATGGGCCCCATAAATGCCGTCATGAGCTTCACGTACCGCTTCTTTGGCTTCTGTATTTGACAAATACCGAAGCAGTAGTCTATCGTAAGATCGCCGATACAGCATCTTTGTCTCAGTATCGTAGAAGAATCTGAGCAAACGTCTTCTAATAGAGGTGGTTTCTTTCGGGTTTTCGGGGAAGATGTCATAGATTGTGAAGTCGATAAATGGGAACCTCCAATCCTGTGTCTCATCGACCGTCAGGACAGAATAGCTCTCAGCAAATTGGACATTGTTCTTGGGACAGACCAACTCATGGCCTATTACGTCCACCAAAAGATGAGTATATTTTGGGACCGCTAGAGAAGCGGCCAATCCTGCTAAGGCATCGGCTTCAATGTTTCGGAGTCTGGGAACATGTTCTATGAAGAACCCTTTCAGAGATGTAATGATGGCGATCGCTACCTGATGAGGGTATCATTTGTCACTACCATATTTCTAGTTTGAGGGTATTTTTGACCTTTTTGGGGTAATATAAATTTATTAGAATTTATTTGAATTTATGGGAATTTTTAGGAATTATTTTGGAATTGTTTGGATGAGTGTTGACTAGGTTGACTTTGACTAGGTTTGACCCTTGTAGACCAACCTAGAAGCTAACCCTAGTTAGTATGGACTTGGTTAGGTTATATGACTCTAGTCTAACCTAAGCTAAACCTTAGTTTGGTTAATAGACTCTAGTTAGCAATAGGAATTAGAAAGTCATAAGTCATAACTTATGATTTAGAACCATTGATAAATCAACTTAAGTCATAGCCTTATAGATTGGCCCATAGCCCAAGAATTACAAAACCCTAGCCCTAGACATTATGGCCAGCCACCATATCCTCTTTGGGAACCCCACTCTATAAATACTCTCTTAATTTTAGGGTTGCCTCTTTTAGGAAGGATCAAGTTTAGAAAGAGGTTTGTTCCGACTTCTTTTATTTTGCTGGTTTTAGTTCCTAAGTGAAGCTTCCTTTGTGGCACTTGCTCTTTCTGGGGTCTGATCTAGCTAGTTTTGTGTGGCCAGATTTTGGAGCAGCTCCGAAGGATCTACCGACCTTCCAGCCAGATGGTGGCCACTAGACGGAACCCTAGCAACGAGTGGGTTTATTTTTGATCTCCCACTTTATTGTAAAAATATTCTTTTGATGCGTTTAGCCGACGAGCACCTGTCTACGGGCTGTAACATGATTGACAGATCCTAGGGTTGATCATGTATGACTAAACTCTTGCTAGTCCTAACATTTTATAACGACTAGCTTCATGATCAGCTGAATATGTAATGTTTGGGACGCCTTACTATTGTATATTAATGATCATACTTCTTGTAACCTTTTACTTGCTTGTGATTGAGACACTAGACTTGTTCATGACCTTAGGAGACTGTTGGCTTGTAGATAAACCCTCATGTATCTAGACAGCCGTGACCGTATAGCGAGATGGATTCTATTTCATATACGTAGCTGGCTATGTCTGCTCCCGCTCTCCAGTATTCTGGTTCTGGGGCGTGACAAGGAGGACCCAGCTCTAGCTGAGGACATCACCCCCATTGCCTAGACTAGTTTAGTTAGGCTTATCTTATTTTATGTTGTCTTGAGACATGTTTAGCTAGACTTATTTTTTGTTCAGAATTTTTGAGTTGTATATATTCTTTCATTCTGTAGCTGAGTTTGTACTCTGGATTTGCTGGGATTATCTTAGACTACTTTATCATCTATTTTTCCTTGAGTTCTATATCATATCATGCTATCTCTTCCTTAGTTGTGATTGAGTTCATTTACTGCTATGTCACCCCCATTCGGGGAGTATAAACTGTTTAATATATTACTGCTAGATGTTGTGACCTAGGACAACGTTCTACTGCCGACACTGCGGCGTAGGCTGGACGTACCCACATCTCGTGCCCTTACTCTAGGGTGCGGGTCGTGACACGTTTTTGTGGTGGCCCATGCAGGTCTAGACTAGAAGTGTAGTGGTATTCGAATTAGAGTATCACTACAGCCTGCAGTAGGATATAGGACATTAATTTTAAGGTACTCAATCACTTTAGGAAAAATTTCTTTTATTTCCATTTAAATCCTTATTGTCAGCTGATCCTTTGAATTTTAACTGTCCGCCTTTGTTATTTTTCTTTCTTTCTCAGAAATTGATACTCTTGTTTGTCTATCTTCAGGATGGTAGAGACTCGATCGCAGCGTACCATTCATAGGGATGCTATAGAGGGGACTGCTACCTCCCAGCTAGTACAGCGTGGCCAGGGGACTGCAGCTCCTGCCACCTCTGCTCGTATTGAGACATCGGCAGTAGCAGCAGGGTGTATGCTTCCACCGGCTCGGAGGCAGGACCCAGTCATCCAAGACGATCCTTTCCAGCAGCTGCCGCCTACAGGATACGTGGATGCAGTACAGATGTTCACGTACTTCCAGCAGTTCATTGACCGGCAGCAGGCTCGACAGGACAGGGGCATGGAGTTGGCCCTAACGACGGTTGCAGCTCGACCAGTGGTCCACCAGCCGAGGATACCACGGATAGAGCGGTTTCAGAAGATGAGCCCCAAAGACTTTCTGTGGACAGAGGGGATCCTATAGGCCGATGAGTGGATCGAGCATATAGAGGAGATCTTCCGCCTGGCCAGGATACCAGCAGATCTTCAGATTGAGGCCGCAGATAGCCGGATGCGAGATCTTGCTCGTACCTGGTATCAGTCAGACCCCAGGGTGGGGGTAGCTGGGCAGACTTGGGAGCAGTTCAAGGGCTTCTTCAAGAAGAAGTTCTTTCCAAATTCAGCACTCAGAGCCTTGGAGACGCAGTTCGAGATCCAAGTCCAGGGAGTCTTTCGGTGGAGGAGTACGTAGGGGAGTTTGGCCGCCTCGGCATGTTCATAGAGGGCTTGAGTGAGACGGCGAAGGCCCAGAGGTTCCGAAAGGGTCTAGTCAAGGAGGTCAAGTCCTTGACCAAGGGCAATCGGGATGCCACATTCGAGGAGATCTTCACGGAAGCCTTATTGGCAGAGGATGATCTTGAGCTTAGGCTCAAGAGAGGGCGAGACCCAGTTAGGGGCAGCAGCAGTGGAGGCTGGGCCAAGAGGCCCCACTTTCAGCACCAGCAGCTGAGGCAGTTTCAGCCGCAGCCGATCCAGCAGAGGCCAGTTCACCAGCAGCAGCAGCCGAGACAGCACTAGCAGGTTCAGAGACAGGTTGTTACTTGTGCCTACTGCAAGAAGCTCGGGCATATCGCCAATGAGTGCCGAAAGAGGCTAGACCAGTGCTAAGTGTGTGGTTCAGCTGACCACCAGATGAGGGAGTGTCGTATGGGACGAGCAGCCCAGGGAGGAGCTAGGGCTCCAGCAGGCCAACAGTGGGGACTAGCCCTGCAGACGCAGCAGCAGAGGTTCGTCCAGCACCAGCAGTAGGCCAGGGGAGGCCAGCAGGGGCGAGGATTCGCCATGGCAACAGAGGATGCGGAGGCCATCGGAGAGCTGATCGCAGGTTCGATTTTTCTCGACTCCAGTCTAGCTTTTTTATTATTCGATTTCGGTGCTTCGCATAGCTTTATATCAGTATCTTTTACGATTAGACACGGTGTCATAGCTGGATCGTTGCCTAGGACTTACAAGATCACGACCGGGGATGGCATTATCCTCGTGAGTGATGTTTGTAAGGGTCAGAGAGTAGTTTTGGGAGGTCGTGAGTTGGAGGTGAGCCTGCTCGTAATGCCATTGCCGAACTACGATATAGTACTAGGCATGGATTGGTTGAGCAGACACCACGCCAACATTGATTGCAGAGGGGGTAGAGTTCTCTTCAGAGCACCGGGGGAGCCAGAGTTCGAATACTCCAGACGTCAGGCAGAGCAGAGCAGCGAAGTCTTCTGTGGAGTCTCGATCGAGGAGCAAGCGATTAACACCCCTTGATAGCAGAGTATATGGATATTTTCCCTGAGGAGTTGTCGGGATTGCCACCAGACAGGGACATAGAGTTCTCGATAGACTTGGTTCCAGGAGCGGAGCCCATCTCCCAGCATGTCTATCGGGGGAACAACAGCGAGGTGGTGGAGTTGAAGAAGCAGGTGGATGAGCTATAGGACAAGGGCTTCATCGCTCGAGTTCGTCGTAATGGGGTACATTAGTGTTGTTTGTGCCGAAGAAGGATGGATCAGTACGGATGTGTATTGACTATAGGGCACTCAACAACCTCACGATCAAGAACAAATACCAACTGCCGTGGATCGACGATCTATTTGACCAGTTGAGCGGAGCTCGGGTATTTTCCAAGATTGATCTGAGGTCAGGATATCACCAGGTGAAAGTGAAGGGGGAGGATATTCCCAAGACCGCTTTCAAGACGCGGTACGGGCAGTTTGAGTTTTTGGTTAAGCCGTTTGGGCTAACCAATGCACCAGCAGTGTTTATGAACCTTATGAATAAGGTGTTCTACCAGTGTCTGGATCAGTTTGTGGTAGTGTTCATTGACGACATCTTGATATATTCCAAGACTGAGGAGGAGCACAATGAGCATTTGAGGATAGTACTGGAGATCCTCAGGAAGGAGCAGCTTTACGGGAAGCTCTCCAAGTGTGAGTTCTTCTTAGATCGGGTGGACTTCTTGGGATATGTGGTGACTGGAGATGGTATCTCAGTTGACCCCCAGAAGATTGTAGCCGTTGAAGCATGGGCATCGCCTACTTCAGTTTCAGAGATCAGGAGTTTCCTGGGGCTGGCAGGATATTATCGGAGATTTGTGCAGGATTTCTCCCGGGTTGCAGAGCTGTTGACTCGGTTGACCCGGAAGGATGCTGAGTATGTTTGGTCAGCGGAGTGTCAGGCAGCTTTTGATGAGTTGACGAAGCGGCTTACGACAGCTCCGATTTTGACATTGCCTTCAGGATCAGGTGGTTTCACTATTTATAGTGATGCTTCAGGGAAGGGGCTGGGTTGCATCTTGCAGCAGCATGGGAAGGTGATTGCCTATGCTTTCAGGCAATTGCGTCCCCATGAGAAAAACTACCCTACCCACGACCTGGAGCTGGCAGCAGTGATATTGCTCTGAAGTTGTAGAAGCATTATGTATGGTGAGAGGGTGAAGATCTTCACAGATCACAAGAGCTTAAAGTATGTGTTCACTCAGAAGGAGTTGAACATGAGGCACGTAGATGGCTAGAGTTGATGAAGGACTTTGACATCCTACTTCAGTATCACCCAGGAAAGGCTAATGTGGTTGCCGATGCCTTGAGTAGGTATCTGACAACCATGTGTTGGACCATGGATCGGCATTTGCTTACAGACTTAGAGAGCCTTGGGATTAAGGTGATCATGCCCGGAGTGCAGATGCAGTTATGGGGGATGCAGATTCAGTCGGACTTGGTGGAGAGGATCAAGTCGGCACAGTTTGAGGACATTGCTCTGCGGTGTCTCCGAGAGCAGGTTCGAGCAGGATTGCTGGAGGGCGAGTTTTCTCTTACAGAGGATGGTGCCTTGAGGCACGGTTCCAGGTTATGTGTGCCCAGCGGAGATCTCAGGGAGCAGGTTATGCAGGAGGCCCCAGATCTCAGTACCCCATACACCCGGGTGCCAACAAGATGTACCGAGATCTGAGGGAGCATGTTTGGTGGTCAGAGATAAAGCAGGAGGTGGCTCGCTTCGTGGCTAGGTGCTTGGTCTGTCAGCAGGTCAAGGCAGAGAGGCAGAGGCCCGGTGGATTATTGCAGCCACTGTCCATTCCCGAGTGAAAATGGGGCATATCACTATGGCCTTCGTATCAGGATTGCCACGCACACCAGAAAAAAAAGACACGATTTGGGTCATCGTTGACAGGTTGACCAAATCGGCCCACTTCTTGCCATTCAAGGTGGGTACGTCTTCAGAGAGGCTGGCGGAGATGTATATGCGGCAGATAGTCAGGATTCACGGAGATCCAGTCAGCATCGTCTCAGATCGGGATAGTTATTTTACTTCCCATTTCTGGAGGAGTCTGCAGACCAGCTTGTGAACTCAGTTCAAGTTTAATACTGCATACCACCCCCAGACGGACGGACAGTCGGAGCGGACTATTCAGACACTTGAGGATATGCTATGGACGTGCGTCCTGGACTTTGGAGGTTCCTGGGAGGATCATCTTCATTTGGTGGAGTTTGCTTACAATAATAGTTTCCAAGCCAGCATTGAGATGTCACCTTTCGAGGCTCTGTACGGGCGTAGGTGTCGTACACCCTTATCTTGGGATAATGTTGGTGAGCGAGCTTTACTAGGGCCAGAGATGGTTGTTGACGCAGCCGAGAAGGTAAAGCTCATCAGGGATAGACTTCGTATGGCGCAGGACAGACATCGACACTGGGCCGATAGCCACCGGAGGCCGTTGGAGTTTGAGGTACAGATTATAGTAGGATTAGATTTAGGGTTGTTTGTTTATGATTTTTGATCATGTTTGTTTATTATAATTAATTGAGACCTTGCTTGTGATTAGGTCAGAGACCAGGTTTTCCTGAGGATATCTCCGACTCGTGGTACGATACGTTTTGGTGGAGGTAGGAAGCTTAGCCCACACTTCATCGTCCCTTTCGTTATCAGCGGAAGAGTCGGTGACGTTGCATACAGGCTAGACTTTCGCCTGTGCTAGTGGGGGTCCATAACGTATTCTATGTATCACAGTTGAGACGGTACATGGCTGACCCTAGCCATGTGCTCGATCATTCAGAGATTGAGGTTGGGCCTTCTCTCAGCTATCCAGAGCAGCCAGTGGAGATTCTGGATCGACGGGAGAAGGTTCTGAAAAACCAGGTGATACCTTTGGTACGCATCCATGGAGGCATCATTCTCCAGAAGAGACTACCTACGAGCGGAGGATGAGATGCGCGAGCGCTACCCATATCTTTTGGACCGTGAGGTATACTTTCTATCCTTCTCATCATTTGTATTTCGCCTTTCAATTTCGAGGACGAAATTCTTTAAGGAGGGTAGATTTCACTACCATATTTCTAGTTTGAGGGTATTTTGACATTTTTGGGGTAATATAAATTTATTAGAATTTATTTGAATTTATGGGAATTTTAGGAATTATTTGGAATT
>JANAVB010001655.1:0-43497 GCA_029216955.1 Iris pallida | reverse complement strand
CTACAAACTTCAAGAAGGAAGTTCCAAGAGACTGGCATCCCTGATGCTCTAGAATTCTAAGTCACGGTAAAGAGCATTTAATGATCAAAATAATTAAATAAAAATGAATTATCGAGAATAGATTATTTAGGAAATTCGAAAATAAATTCCGGAAATTCAGGGGGCTTACAATTTGCCTTTATTTATGTCCCCAAAAAAAGGGAAAAAAAAAAAGAAGCTAGTTTGGAGACTCTCCGGTTCCGAAGTTTCGGACGCGTGGTTAAAAGGAAAAAGGATGATTTAACAGAAAAAAAACCCAGACACAACTAAAGAAGTAGAAATAGAAAGGTTTTTTTCCAAGGACACTACCAAAATTGCTAGGGGCATTACTTACTTGGGGGCAGCCCAAGAAGGTAGAAAATTTGCCAGGGGGCACCCAAAATTTGCTAGGGGGCAGCCCAACCCCCCAAACCCTTCATTTCACTTTCATTTTCATTCTACACTCTCTCTCCTCAAAAAGAAAAAAAGTGCTCTCTCCCTCTCCCTCTCCTAAAACCCTAATTTCTTCTTCTCCACCACTCCACTCCACTCCCAATTCCTCCACCAAGATTTCTTCCACAACCTTCTCGAAGAGATGACACGCAAGTTCAAGCAACCGGAATCCAGGTACGTTCTTCTCTAATTTATTCGAGAATTTTGTACATTCTATTCGAAACCCTAGAATATTTTTAATTCTTGAAAAAGTTTTGATAAAATAGGTTTAGAATCTCTTTCACGTTCTCTTTCCTAATTTTTGAACATAAGAAACCCACATTTTATGTTGAAACCCTAACCCTAGAATACGACAAACTAGCATGTCGTTGTGGCAGTTCGGGTCTCATAACAGTAGGACTGCCAGGCCTGTGGCAGTCCAACTGAAAATCAGGACTGCCAGAGTCTTGGCAGTCCTCTTTCACAAGAGGACTGCCAGGACTGTGGCAGTCCTGATTTTCATTAGGACTACCACAGACTTGGCAGTCCTACTGTTATGACATATGGGGCTGGGTAATGCATGCTGTTTCTATTATTTAATAACTGTACGTTGTCATGCAGTCCACCGGCCGCTAACAAAAGAATACGGCCTACCGCGTCAAAGCGGAAGGAACGTGCGGGACGTCCTCTCGAGCGTCCGATAACAATTTTTGAATCAGCGCCCGAAGCTCGGAGAGGTTGCCAAAGTGACACTAGTGTCGCGGTCGCCAACAAGCTTGATCGCATCGACGACGTGGTCGACTTCCCCTTCATGAACAATAGGGAGTCTCGTTCAAAGGCCCGGCATGATACATAGTTGGATCTAGATATTTCTCTTGTTTCAAACTTAAGTTGGATGTGGAATAGTTATGTACTTGTTTGAAACTTAATTTGGATGTGGAATGTTTGAAACTTAAGTAGTTGTGATAAATTATTGTAGTTGTGATGAATTATTGGGATGAATTATTGTAGTTGGATTATTATGAATTATTGTGATGAATCTTAAGTTGGATGTGGAATATTTATGTAGTTGTGATAAATTATTGTTGTTTATGTACTTGTGATAAATTATTGTTTTTTATGTACAAAGTATCAGTATCAGGACTGCCACCTACTTGGCAGTCCTACACTAAAGTAGGACTGCCAGGGTGCTGACAGTCCTGACTGAAACTTGCTGCAACATCAAGTTTGAGTTAGGACTGCCAGCACCATGGCAGTCCTACTTTAGTATAGGACTGCCTGGGGAGTGGCAGTCCTACTTATCAAACTCTGTGTAATGCATGTGGTTTGTATTACGTATCTTGGTATACGTGTACGTATTTTATCTTGTATTTCCTGTCTCCTTGTTTGGTTTATTGGGTATTTCCATTTACTTTCCATGGCTCATCCTGGTTCGGTTCGACTTGTGTTGGTTAGGCTTTGTTCGATTTTGGTTGAGAACCAACCCACCTACCTACCACCACCAACCCCATTTATTAACCCATTCTCCTTTCTCTCTCTCATTAATCTTCTTCTTCTCTATTAACTCCTCACCTACCTGAGAGAGAGAGGGAGAGCTTAGGCAAGTGGATCTTACTTCATGGAGGAATCTAAATTTTATTGTTCCATTCCTCTTCACAGCATTCTAAAGCACTTTAGTGCTTGGCATTTTTAATTTCCATGGCTAAATTCATGTAGAACTAAGTTTATTTCATTTTTGTATTTCTTGGGTTTTGATCTATTTAACATTATTATTTTCAAGTTTTGATGGTTCCATGTTGTAGAGAATTTCGTTCTACCCCATTTTGACCTATGGAAGTTCGGATTTGGACTCTGGATGAAGGTTTTATGAAGCTTGGAAACCATGGTTGCTTGGTTCTTCTTCTCGGAATAATGGAGAAGAAGAACAGGTTCCAGCCGCTTAGACTTGACCGCATGACAATTTCATACGGCAAGTGATCATTCCAGCCGTATGGAGTCATTCTTACTTAACCGCATGACTGAGGGTGAGCTCTGGCCGCATAAACCTTTCCCAGTTGAACCACATGGAACCTTGATCTCCGCCAGCCGCATATGCAACCGTCACTTTCCTAGCCGCATAAGACCCCTTTCATCCCCAGCCGCATGGGGCTCAACTCAGTTGAGCCGCATGGACCCTTGTTCCGTGAGCCGCATGGACCTTTGCTCTGCGAGCCGCATGAACCCGGGTCCGTTCCAGCCGCATGAGACCCCCGCTCGTTCCAGCCGCATGAGAACCCCCTCCCCCGTGAGCCGCATGGCACCTATTTTCTCCTGACCGCATGCGCCCTTGATTGAACCCAGCCGCATGGGCTTCTAACTGAGCTGCATGCGTCCCCTTCCATTCCTGACTGCATGGGGACTAGTCCTTTCCTGTCGCAAGAGTTGATCCAGCCGCATATAGTTTTCCACCGCATGAACCCGCATTGATCCAGTCACACGAACTCATCTCTCTGAGTCGCATGGCTCCTCCCCGTGCCTTGCCTTGTTATTTAATTATTATTATTTAGTGATTTTATTAACTCATGCATTGTGACTCTCAGTATAACTTGGGTCTTTTGATGGAATGCTTATACTATTTATCCTGTACTTGTACTTGAACACGACAATAACCCGTAGTGGTGCACTCATGATAAGTAACCTGACATGATATATCTTGATAGCTGTTGCGACGGCTCCATGACATGACATGATGTGAGCACCCTGAATTTCGGGCTGATTTTTATTTTTTTTTATTTTTTTATTTTCTGATTGATTGGTTTGATAAATAATTTATTCTGTTATTTTTCCTTAAGTGTGCTTTCCCATGCCTTTGATATTTGGAGTATCAGGGATGTTCAACTCTGGAAATCTTCTTCACGAGTTTTGGAGTGGACACGATTACCTTCATGACGGTATATAGTGTTCCATCCAAACTTGTTCCCTTGTACTCTTTCTGCTTCGCTGAACTTCGGGTCGATTTAGACCATTTGAGTATTATTATTTTTCCCACTCTTTTCCTTGATCATTTTCAGCGCGTTACCATGACTTTTAATTTGGGAGCGCAAGACCAGTCAGTTTCTTGAAACCAACCTCTCATGCTTGATCTACTCGAGACGATCGTCACCCATGACCTTCGTGTCCCACTCAGACACGTCATTTTGTGCTCCATTTGATTCGCACAACCTTTCCGACACGTGACCCGATTTTATTTCACCCCACGGCGTCACATTCATCTTCCAACTTGATTTGTAGGTCCCCTATCGACCAAAACCTGTCAGCCCCAACTATGGACATGGCCCACATTGAGCCTACTACCCGTCCGCCACTTGTGTCCCATTTATTGGAATCCCCATGTGCTACTTATTCACTCATGATCATCAACGCCTATTTTTAATTCGATTTTTTGCATAATGTCCGATTTTCGTCCAATCCGGCTCCACCGAGTCTAGTCCAGCTTTGTGTTGCCCTCCATCGGGACACCCTTATATTTATTGCCCAAAAATATCAAGTACTCATTTCATCTATTTTTATTATTTAATAGGAAATTTTCCTTGATTTAATCCTATTGGAATTACCTATTTTCCTATATTCCATCATTGCCCTTGATTTCACCTTAATTCAATCACAACCATTAATTTCCCCATGGCAACTTTTCCCCCCACACCCTTGGCCAAGTGGCCGGCCCTAACATTTAGGGAGCCACCTTTTTCTCTCTCACTTATCCTCTTTCTCT
Organism: Iris pallida; assembly: GCA_029216955.1. Lineage (NCBI taxonomy): Eukaryota > Viridiplantae > Streptophyta > Magnoliopsida > Asparagales > Iridaceae > Iris > Iris pallida. Next base: position 39,296 of record JANAVB010001655.1, on the reverse strand, counting down.
CTCTCTCCCTTTCATTATTATTTCAACCCACAGCAACAAAACAACTCCCTACTCCATGCACACCCCACCCGACTACTCTTCCTCCTCACCCTCACTCTCTGGCCCGAGCTCCTTCATCCCCGACCTCCTCTCCATGGACGGACCACTACCCTCCATCGTCGTCGGCCTACCACACCACCGCCGACCTCCTCCACTCATCTCCTCCCATCCTCCTCCTTCTCTCCTCCTCAAAACCCGACCACCACCTTTCTCCTCCGTCAACCGCTGCCACCACCCTCGCGACCTCACTCCCTCCCGCCGTGCCCCCGCCGTCGCCGTCCAGGCCGCGCGCTACCGTGCGAGCAAGAGTGCGCAGCAGCGGCGACCAGCCGGAAACCGGCGCGCGCTGTGGCAGCGCTGCCCGCCGCCGCCGCGCCGTCGCCGGCGACGTGGTCGGCGTGGCCGACCCCCCGTTGGCCGAGCGCACCCCCGGGGCAAGCCCCGTGCCCGTAGCTTCTCTTTCCGACGCGTATCAGAGGCGATTCGTGCGTTTTGCACGACGTCCCGTCGTGACGAGCTCGGAAACGACGCTGAAATTACGCCCCGTCGCAGCGACTTCGTGCGCATTTTCCCGGAGATCCGACCGTTGGATCGGCGATTTCTTCGCTCCGTCGCAATCTCGGCATATCCACCTTCATCTCTGTCAATTTTCGTCCGTTAATTTTATCGTTTGGTACATCAAAACCGGCCACCAAGTTGACCGTTTAAATTGTATTAAATTTGGACAGTTTCGCGGGGCCAACTTCGTCAGCTTGTATCTCCTCTACCGCAGCTCCGTTTGGCGTGCTACCAGTTCCGGTGCGAAGCTGGTATAACCCTCTTGCTACCCCTTCAGTTTCGTTTTATTGTGAGCTTGTTTGATTGGTTGAATTCGACGCCAAAGTTGGCCGTCCAAATTCGTAATTTCCAACTTGTAAAATTCTATTTTTGAACACGGGACTCCAGATTTCATTTCTGACACCACCATTAGACTTGTGGCGTCGTTCTGGCTTATTTTCATATAAAATTTGTTAGATTTGGAGAACGTGGGCCCGGGCACGCATTTCGGTGCAAAGCGGGTCCCACTTTCTGGGTCAACGGGACTTTTTGACGCCGGCTCATCGGAATCCAATTCCGGATATACTGTTGAGTTCATATCGTCATTCTGGACTCGTTGACATATAATTTGCTAGGTTTTGGTGGACATTGGGTCTGGCACGCATTTCGGTGCAAGTCGGATACCAATATCCGGGTCAACGGGTCATTTTAAGATCGGCTCATCGAAATCCAATTCCGGAGATACCGTTGAGTTCGTATCATTATTCTGGACTCGTTGACAGGTAGTTTGCTAAGTTTTGAGAACTTTGGCTACGGCACGTATTTCCGTGCAAATCGGAATTCCAAGTTCTAGTCAACGGGCCAAAATGGATCGGGTCAACGGAATCCAATTCTGGAGATACCGTTGGGTTCGTATCGACATTCTGATTTCATGGACATATATTTGTTATTTTTTACTGACTTGTTTCTTGCACGTTTTTTGGTGCAAAACGGCTCCGACACTGACACCGTTTTGACCCGAAATTACCTTTTTGCCCTTGTGTCCAAATTGGACCGTTGGGTAGGCTATCCTAGCTAATTTGACCATTCTGGACACGTTGGCGATGTCTATTTCATCGTCCGACAATGTTTGTTGATAGTTTCTCTGAGTTTAACCTTTTTATAATTAATTAATAATTAATTCATATAATGTTCGTATTTCGGGATTAGTACAACGAAACTGAGATCAGCCAATTCCAGTGATCTCACATCGCTGAAATTGACAAGTTGGACACGTGGATCACTATAATAAGATTATCAACCTTACCGATAATCTTCTTATCTCGATTTGCGTGTCGTAAGTTTCGACGTACGAATAACGAAGTACACTTTATATTAGACTAGAATTGACCCTGTTTGACCAGAGTTGACCAGTTGACCCAAAGTCAACTGTAAGTCAACACTTGACCTAGTTTGACTAGATTATTGACCAGAGTCGACCTAGAGTTGTTTTGACTTAGAAGAACCTAGAATAATGTAGATTGATTATAGAGATTCATTTATTTTCAACTTGAACACCTTGTAATCTGTGTTGCTTTAAATAGGACTCTGTGGCTTCAGTGGGACCCCTATACTTATCAGCTGTTCAGGTTATCGAGGCGAGTACATTCTCTGACCGTTTTATACTTGTATGGATTTATATTCTTGCTCTAGATTACTGTACTTGATGCTGACACGACTGTTATCACGGATTGGTACTATATGGATCTTCTTTTGAGATGTTATCTCCTTGTATTCACTAAATACATATTGTGTTGTACGTTTCACTTCCATATTGTATTTATTGAATACCCATATCCTTGTATACTCATTGTGCATATTGTACTCTCATTATCACATGAGCTCCAGGGATAGACCATTGTACACTATTGTATAACATTGTACATCCATTGTATAACATTGTACACTATTGTATAAGATAACGTAACTGGAGTAGATCCTTGTGTATTGATTGGGGAGGGGGAGTAGAATTGGTTATGTACTCAAATCCTATTGTACAACATTGTATAACTATTGTATATGTCTATTGTACACCCACGTACAATGGAGTTACCATTACATTTTCCTAGCCCGTTTACATAACCAGATTGTACTCTAAAATCACATGTTCCTTACAGTCTTACTTATCATATTTAGATATTTCCTGTTATCAAATCTCTACTGTTTTCATATATCTTCTTCTTTCAGCGTTTCATGTACTCTACTCTATTGCATGCTTTATATTTCCTAACTCGTTATGAACTGCGTGAGATATTTTGTGCTCGCTCCTGTCATGACTGGACCTGTTGATAAATTTTACAGATAGCTTGGGGATTGCCTGCTAGCCTAGAGGAGACAGTAGAGGTTGTTTAGATAGTTATTTCATTTTGTCTGGAGTTGTATTTACTTTGTGGATTCTGTATCTGTATTTGAGTTTTGAGATGTATTTCTGGGTTTATGTATCTTAGACACTTAGACTTCTATCTCCTGTATTTATTTTGGATTTCATGTTTTATCTATCTTTATCATGCTCTACCTTAGATGTGATTGAGATTGTATCTGCTATGTCACCCCATTCGGGGAGTATAAACTGTTTAGTCTTATACTGTTAGATGCATTGAGACCTAGGACAGCGTTCTATACCGCCGACACTGCGGCGTAGGCTGGGCGTTGTTACGTTCTCGTGCCCTAACTCTAGGGCACGGGTCGTGACACCTTTTTAGTGGTGGCCCATGCAGGTCGAGACTAAAAGTGTAGTGGTATTCGAACTTGAGTACCACTACAGCCTGCACTAGGAATAGGATATATTTTGAAGATACTCAATCACAGTTAGGAACCCTTGAGAGATTCCTGGGACGACCCTGGAGAATCTTATTTAACTTCGATTTGAAAACTCTCTTTTTCCTTTGATTTGATTCATTTTTACTTTTTGTTGTTAAATTTGATTTTTTGGATTATTGTTGAATTTGAGTTTGTATTTATTAATTTTGATGGATGATTGTCGAATTTTGAATTTTGATGATAGCTGTTGCATTCGAGTTTGTATTTTGATGGATTTTGTTCATTTTTGAATTTTGATGTACGTTAATAAATTTGATTTGATTTTTGAGTATTCATTATTGATTAATTTAATTTTTGGCAAGATGAAATTATATGGGCTAGGTCATCTAAGTTATGAAAATCTAGTCTTCTATAGTCACATTAGCCAGCATGGTGAGGACATACAGTCTGACTCTGGATATATTTCTCGGGTGTGAGAATTTAAGGTTTTCGCAGCCAAGCATGCGGTACCGCAAAAATGTTAAATACCATGATTCTAGAGATATGTGCATAAGTCGAGGGCTCTGTGATTATCGTAGCCTTGCTTACTAGTATGACGAGGATTTAGAGTACCATAATTTTGGATAGACGCATATGATTATCAGATTGTACCTTAAATGTTTTCAAACATGTTTTCTCTACTTTGTTTCAGTCTTTCAAAAAAAAAGAGAAAAGAATTATATTTGTTTGTTTGTCTAGTTTTCTATTATTTAACTCAGGAGTAAGTTTAGTTGGTTTTATAAACCTTGTGAAATTTCTTGCTATAAGTTTTTCATAATACAATGAATCGATAATTTTGCTAGACTTTATCTTGAAATTGATATTTTAACTCTGGATATTCAAAACGGTTTCTTCTTTAAACAGATAAGCAGAACAGATTCTATTATCATTCTCTTCCTGCCAATATTTTATTCCCATCAATCTTTGTCTTATATAACTATCATGATTACATCAATTCCCTGTCTCGTATATAATTCTGTCAGCTATACCTTGAAAACTCTTGGATCTTCATATAACTTTACCTGAGAAATGTAAAGGAAGTGACGTAAATCATCTAGTGCAGAAATGACGTGATTGGTTATCATATGATAATTTAGTAGGAATCAAAATATTGGATGTCAAATATGAAAAAAAAATTGAGATAGAGATGTGGTAAAGGTTTAGAATGGAATTGAGTGATAAATGTTATCAATTTAGAAACAATTGCAGAAAACTTGGTTATGAGTAATTCATATATGTGTTTCAAAAAAAAACTGATAATGATAGTCGGGTCAATTTAGTTTTGAGAACTTGAATCAATTTTGGTTATTAATTCTTGAGGCGTTACACCTTAAGGCTATGATGTTAAATTTAGAGATTTAGTAATAGGGAAGAGAGTCTAACTATATGCAATAATGATACGAAATTGAATAAGGTATTATAAGAAATGACTAGAGACAGAGAACACAAGGATTTTAAGTTATAGGAATTATTTTTGGATGAAAAAAAAATGTGTAGAATTCAAAAGGATAATAATTGAAGGTGAACGTTGAAGAAATATGAAGGTTGATCTATAAATAAGAATAATTTTGTATGACATAGTGGTATTGGGATTGAGTAACTACGAGACTCGATTTAAACAAGTTCAAGGATTTCATAAACTGGATTTAGGGTTCCGGATCTAAATTAGGACGAGGTGGAAGAATTTGAAAATTTGATTAAATGAATAAGTGTTGACTCCTAATTAAGACGGGTATATTTCGTGGAATTTTTTTTTTTTGAAGTTAGAAATTTTGTCTATGGTGATTATGGTAAAGGTTTAGATGACTAAAGGTTATAAATTTCGATGATAGTTATATAGAGGTTGATTTCATATTGGGACTTGTGAAAGAAAAAATATGATTTAGCAAATGACAGACTTGATGGTATTAGAGAGAGATGATTAACTTGACTCCTTATGAAATCTTTCCTTGTGTTTTCCCCAAAGTGTTTTCAATATCATTGAATCTTAGCTCCCTTAATCACGACCAATCGGATTTGATCATCTTCTCTTATCATATTAACATCGAGGGTTGTACTCAATTGAATTAAAATTTGATTATGGCCTGAATCTCCATCCTTGTAAGCTCGTGCTCAGGCTTGATGAACTATCCTCTATATTGCCTAAATCTTGATTTTTCAGAATTGATCAACTTAGATCGTATCGAGACTAAATGTTCTTATATATATTTTGATTGGATTTCCATGAAATTGACTTTCATTCTTAAACTTGTGATTTGATTTTTCTTTGATTAGTACCCCTTTCAGATAATTGGTAGTTACCCTTATTTTATTTTTTTATTTATTTGATGATACAAGTTTTTATATAGATGGTAGACTGCCTTACAGTTTTGATGATTTGTTATTTCTGTAACTTTTCTCGTTTAGCACCCTAGACTGCTTGTGTATTTGATACCCTATGACCGAATCAGTTAGTATGACTAGTATACCTAGATGAGACTTTCAATACCACCGTATGCCATAACCCTGGACGTTGTCTTTTTTGATGGTATGTTGTATTTAAGTTCTGGGACTTTTATCGTGGGGGTTTGACCTAGAGGGAGTAGGGACATTTTAATTTCGATGACGAAATTTTTATAAGGTGGGTAGGATGTGAGCACCCTGAATTTCGGGCTGATTTTTATTTTATTTTATTTTATTTTATTTTCTGATTGATTGGTTTGATAAATAATTTATTCTGTTATTTTTCCTTAAGTGTGCTTTCCCATGCCTTTGATATTTGGAGTATCAGGGATATTCAACTCTGGAAATCTTCTTCACGAGTTTGGAGTGGACACGATTACCTTCATGACGGTATATAGTGTCCCATCTAAACTTGTTCCCTTGTACTCTTTCTGCTTCGCTGAACTTCGGGTCGATTTAGACCATTTGAGTATTATTATTTTTCCCACTCTTTTCCTTGATCATTTTCAGCGCGTTACCATGACTTTTAATTTGGGAGCGCAAGACCAGTCAGTTTCTTGAAACCAACCTCTCATGCTTGATCTACTCGAGACGCTCGTCACCCATGACCTTCGTGTCCCACTCAGACACGTCATTTTGTGTTCCATTTGATTCGCACAACCTTTCCGACACGTGACCCGATTTTATTTCACTCCACGGCGTCACATTCATCTTCCAACTTGATTTGTGGGTCCCCTGTCGACCAAAACCTGTCAGCCCCAACTATGGACATGGCCCACATTGAGCCTACTACCCGTCCGCCACTTGTGTCCCATTTATGGAATCCCCATGTGCTACTTATTCACTCATGATCATCAACGCCTATTTTTAATTCGATTTTTGCATAATGTCCGATTTTCGTCCAATCCGGCTCCACCGAGTCTAGTCCAGCTTTGTGTTGCCCTCTCGGGACACCCTCATATTTATTGCCCAAAAATATCAAGTACTCATTTCATCTATTTATTATTTAATAGGAAATTTTCCTTGATTTAATCCTATTGGAATTACCTATTTTCCTATATTCCATCATTGCCCTTGATTTCACCTTAATTCAATCACAACCATTAATTTCCCCATGGCAACTTTTCCCCACACCCTTGGCCAAGTGGCCGGCCCTAACATTTAGGGAGCCACCTTCTTCTCTCTCACTTATCCTCTTTCTCTCTTCTCTCCTTTCAATTATTTCAACCCACAGCAACAAAACAACTCCCTACTCCATGCAACCCCACCCGACTACTCCTCCTCCTAACCCTCACCTCTCTGGCCCGAGCCCCTTCATCCCCGACCTCCTCTCCATGGACGGACCACCACCCTCCATCGTCGTCGGCCTACCACACCACCGCCGACCTCCTCCACTCATCTCCTCCCATCTCCTCCTTCTCTCCTCCTCAAAACCGACCACCACCTTCCTCCTCGTCAACCGCTGCCACCACCCTGCGGCTCACCCCTCACCGCCGTGCCCCGCCGTTGCCGTCTAGGCGCGCGCCACCGCGCGAGCAGAGAGTGAGAGCAGCAGCAGCAGCGGCGACCAGCCGAAAACCGTACGCACGCTGTGGCAGCGCTGCCGTGCCGCCGTCGCGCCGTCGCCGGCGACGTAGTCGGCGTGGCCGACCCCCCGTTGGCTGGGCGCACCCCCGGGCAGGCCCCGTGGCCGTAGCTTCTCTTTCCGACGCGTATCGGAGGCGATTCGTGCGTTTTGCACGACGTCCCGTCGTGACGAGCTCGGAAACGACGCTGAAATTGTGCCCCGTTGCAGACTTCGTGCACGTTTTCCCGGAGATCCGACCGTTGGATCGGCGATTTCTTCGCTCCGTCGCAATCTCGGTATATCCACCTTCATTCCTGTCAATTTTCGTACGTTTTTATCGTTTGGTACATCAAAACCGGCCACCAAGTTGACCGTTTAAATTGTATTAAATTTGGACAGTTTTGCGGCGCCAACTTCGTCAGCTTGTATCTCCTCTACCGCAGCTCCGTTTGGCGTGCTACCAGTTCCGGTGCGAAGCTGGTATAACCCTCTTGCTACCCCTTCAGTTTCGTTTTATTGTGAGCTTGTTTGGTTGGTTGAATTCGACGCCAAAGTTGGCCGTCCGAATTCGTAATTTCTAACTTGTAAAATTCCATTTTGAACACGGGACTCCAGATTTCATTTCTGACACACCATTAGACTTGTGGTGTCGTTCTGGTAGGTTTTCATATAAAATTTGTTAGATTGGAGAACGTGGACCCGGATACGCATTTCGGTGCAAAGCGGGTCCCACTTTCTGGGTCAACGGGACTTTTTGACGCCGGCTCATCGAAATCCAATTTCGGATATACCGTTGAGTTCGTATCGTCATTCTGGACTCGTTGACATTAATTTGCTAGGTTTTGGTGGACATTGGGTCTGGCACGCATTTCGGTGCAAGTCGGATACCAATATCCGGGTCAACGGGTCATTTTGAGATCGGCTCATCGGAATCCAATTTCGGAGATACCGTTGAGTTCGTATCATCATTCTGGACTCGTTGACAGGTAGTTTGCTAAGTTTTGAGAACTTTGGCTCCGGCACGCATTTTCGTGCAAACCGGAATTCCAAGTTCTGGTCAACGGGCCAAAATGAGATCGGGTCAACGGAATCCAATTCTGGAGATACCGTTGGGTTCGTATCGACATTCTGGTTCATGGACATATAATTTGTTATATTTTATTGACTTGTTTTCTTGCACATTTTTCGGTGCAAAACGGCTCCGATACGGACACCGTTTTGACCCGAAATTACCTTTTTGCCCTTGTGTCCAAATTGGACCGTTGGGTAGGCTATCCTAGCTAATTTGACCATTCTGGACACGTTGGCGATGTCTATTTCATCGTCCGACAATATTTGTTGATAGTTTCTCTGAGTTTAACCTTTTATAATTAATTAATAATTAATTCATATAATGTTCGTATTTCGAGATTAGTACAACAAAACTGAGATCAGCCAATTCCAGTGATCTCACATCGCTAAAATTAACAAGTTGGACATGTGGATCACTCTAATAAGATTATCAACCTTACCGATAATCTCCTTATCTCGATTTGCGTGTCGTAAGTTTCGACGTACGAATAACGAAGTACACTTTATATTAGACTAGAATTGACCCTGTTTGACCAGAGTTGACCAGTTGACCCAAAGTCAACTGTAAGTCAACACTTGACCTAGTTTGACTAGATTATTGACCGGAGTCGACCTAGAGTTGTTTTGACTTAGAAGAACCTAGAATAATGTAGATTGATTATAGAGATTCATTTATTTTCAACTTGAACACCTTGTAACCTGTGTTGCTTTAAATAGGACTCTGTGGCTTCAGGGGACCCCTATACTTATCAGCTGTTCAGGTTATCGAGGCGAGTACATTCTCTGACCGTTCATACTTGTATGGATTTACATTCTTACTCTAGATTACTGTACTTGATGACGACTGTTATCACGGATTGGTACTATATAGATCTTCTTTTGAGATGTTATCTCCTTGTATTCACTAATACATATTGTGTTGTGCGTTTTACTTCCATATTGTATTTATTGATACCCATATCCTTGTATACTCATTGTGCATATTGTACTCTCATTATCACATGAGCTCCAGGGATAGACCATTGTACACTATTGTATAACATTGTACATCCATTGTATAACATTGTATACTATTGTATAAGATAACGTAACTGGAGTAGATCCTTGTGTATTGATTGGGGAGGGGGAGTAGAATTGGTTATGTACTCAAATCCTATTGTACAACATTGTATAACTATTGTATATGTCTATTGTACACCCACGTACAATGGAGTTACCATTGCATTTTCCTAGCCCGTTTACATAACCAGATTGTACTCTAAAATCACATGTTCCTTACAGTCTTACTTATCATATTTAGATATTTCATGTTATCAAATCTCTACTGTTTTCATATATCTTCTTCTTTCAGCATTTCATGTACTCTACTCTATTGCATGCTTTATATTTCCTAACTCGTTATGAACTGCGTGAGATATTTTGTGCTTGCTCCTGTCCTGACTGGACCTGTTGATAAATTTTACAGATAGCTTGGGGATTGCCTGCTAGCCTAGAGGAGACACAGTAGAGGTTGTTTAGATAGTTATTTCATTTTGTCTGGAGTTGTATTTACTTTGTGGATTCTATATCTGTATTTGAGTTTTGAGATATATTTCTGGGTTTATGTATCTTAGACACTTAGACTTCTATCTCCTGTATTTATTTGGATTTCATGTTTTATCTATCTTTATCATGCTCTACCTTAGATGTGATTGAGATTGTATCTGCTATGTCACCCCCATTCGGGGAGTATAAACTGTTTAGTCTTATACTGTTAGAGCATTGAGACCTAGGACAGCATTCTATCGCCGACACTGTGGCGTAGGCTGTGCGTTGTTACGTTCTCGTGCCCTAACTCTAGGGCGCGGGTCGTGACACATGACCTGACATGACCTGTATAAATAACCTGGACACCGTGGGCGATTATGATTGTACAAATGAACCAGTCTTGTCTTGCATCATGCTTAGGTTGGGACCCTGAGTACCACGGTCAGGGGTACCTTTTGAAATGGACTAAGGCTAATAACTAGAATAATACTGTAGTCATGAAGAGATTTCCCAGCTACAGGCAATCCCGTTACCTGGATGCGCTTGGGATCTGTAGCCTGCCGTCGAGTAGGGCATATTTCCAACACACTGTCATGTGTTGCACCCTTCAAGCTACTTAAGGGTACATGCATTTTCTGGACGATGTATCCACCTGAATTCAACCCCTAATTTTTGACCTGGGTAACCTGGATGGTCTGCAGGGCTTGTGGCTGTGGAATAATCTCATTGCATCTTGCTAGTAACTAGGCCTGTGATAATCATAGTTAGTTAAAGTATCAAGCCGTACTTATTGCTTGGCCGTGATTATTGAATGGAAAATAATCAGTCTAGTCTTGTCTTGATCATGTATAAGATTGTTACATGTCCTGATTTTTTTATATTATCTTGCTGATAAATGGAAGAAACCAAGTTCGGTTCAGATGAAGGGTTATAATCCCGGTCCTTGTTTGGTTTAAGGGTTGTAACCTGGTTGTCTGAATGGTTCCATGGTTATCTTACCGTATATCCTCGTGATGTTATATCTCTCCAGTTTTACTATATTATTATTATCTTCTGTGCTAATTGCTGGTTTTAGTTCCTAAGTGAAGCTTCCTTTGTGGCACTTGCTCTTTCTGGGGTCCGACCCAGCTGGTTTTGTATGGCCAGATTTTGGAGCAGCTCCAGAGGATCTACCGACTTTCCAGTTCGATGGCGACCACCAGGCGTAACCAGGGCAACGAGTGGGTTTATTTTGATCTCCCACTTTATTGTAAAAATATTCTTTTGAGACATTTAGCCGACGAACACCTGTTTAGCTCGATTGTATTTATTTACTGTCTGCCTACGGGCTGTAACATGATTGACAGATCCTAGGGTTGATCATGTATGACTAAACTCTTGCTAGTCCTCACATTTTGTAACGACTAGCTTCATGATAAGCTGAATATGTAATGTTTGGGATGCCTTACTATTGTATATTTGGTGATCTTACATCTTGTAACATTTACTTACTCGCTTGTGATTGAGACACTAGGCTTGTTCTTGACCATAGGAGACTGATGGCTTGTAGTTAAACCCTCATGTATCTAGACAGCCGTGACCGTATAGCGAGGTGGGTTGCACTTCAATATACGTAGCTGGCTATGTCTGCCCCCGCTCTCTAGTATTCTGGTTCTGGGGCGTGTCATGGTTTAAGTGGTGGCCCATACAGGTCTTGTAAATCAAGATATGTGAGGGTTTACCGAATAGATGTCTCAATCAGTACTCGTCCTTGATCTCTGTTCGTATCCTTCGAATCCCTGGAATCTTGACCTGATCACATGCTTGTATCGTTGATTTGTCTTGGTCTTTCCTTATTGTTTCCCATGTCGTCTTCTTCAGCGGCATTGTTCCTGGACCTGCCGATCAGCAAGGCGGAGCACCTCCCGCGGACCAGCAGCAACCCGGAGATCAAGCCCAGCATTCGGGAGTAGCCTTCAGAGTTGTGCCTACTGGAGGAGAGTCACCAGTTCAGCCCGTCCAGCCTACAGAACCTGATGATGGCACTTTGGTAGGTCTCATCAGGACCTTGATAGCTTCCCAAGATCGTCATAGAGATACCTTGCACCAGGCAGTGACAGATGCTCTGACCAGAGGAGGTCATCAGGGTAACAGCGCGGCCAACAGCTTCAAGCGCTTGAACCCTCCGTTCTTTGATGGTAGCGAAGATGCTATCGCCGCTGATGCTTGGCTTCAGGACACAGAGGTGATTCTAGAAGCAGCCAGGACTCCAGAGAACGAGAAGGTGGTCGTAGTGCGCCTGTAGTTGTTAGATCTTGCCCGCAGCTGGTGGGCGGCGCAGGCCGTTGGATTAGCAACACCCATTGCTTGGGCAGTATTCAGAGAGAGATTCCAGACCAAGTACTTCGACGCTGTGGCTCGATCGATCTACAGACGAGGTTCACCAATCTGAAGCAGATGGCAGGACGGTCGACGGATATACGACCGAGTTTTCCAGACTCAGTTGGTTTGCTCCCACCTTGGTGGCAACCGAGTATGATAGAGCCCAGCGATTCCAGCAGGGGCTTCACTTGGAGATTTTATTGGCAGTTGAGCAATTTGAGCATCAAACTTTTGATGCAGTCTTGAGAGCAGCTAGGAGGCATGAGTATACCTCCCAGAGGATCGTGGATATGGCCGGGGGAAGGAAGAGATCTCACGGCCAGATGAATCAGTCTTCAGCACCAGCCCCGGCAGTCAGGGCTTTGACTATTGGAGCTCCGAGGCGGAAGGCCTCAGTAACGTCGGTTCAGCATTCTACCTCGACGTATCCTCAGCAGAGAAGCAGAAGCAATCTTCCGCAGTGGGATGTTCGCATTGCGACACTGGTAGGATTGGAGCCCGAGTCATTATCAGTAAGGCTCAATATACTTACTGGTAACGGACTTGTGGGAGTAGATAGAGTATTTTCCTCGTGTCGGATCGTAGTTAGCGGTAGAGAATTTCCCGCTAGATTGATAGAATTCCCGATGGCCGATTATAATGTTGTGAGCCCCTATTTTTCAAATTTTATTTAATTAGTGTTAATTAATTATTAATGTCATATTTAGCCTTAAAATAATTTATTATGATTTTTAGGAATTTTATAGAATTTTTAAATAATTTTTAAATGAGTTTTAAATACTAAAATACCTATTTGCAATTAATTAAAATATTTTAATATCATTTTGTAATAATTAGAATTGTTTTAATATAGTTTTGTAATTTATTAAATTGTTTTAATAGTAGTTTGTAACAATTAGAATTGTTACAGTGTTAGTTTGTAAATAATAAATTGTTTTTAATGTGGAATGCAAATTTTATATTTGTATTTAGTGACTGTTAGGACCTACTTGTAATTACCTAAACTACGGGGACCAAAATGTAAATCCTATTCTACCTACCCCCGACGACCCAGCTGCCCCCCGACTGCCCGATGACCGCCGACTCGCCTGCCCCCGCCATTTTCGGCCGCCCAACCGACCTAGGACCGACTCGACCCCCTATAAAAACCCCCTCACTCCCCTCAGCTCGACCACCACCACTACGACCTATCTCCGCCTACCACAGCCCTAATTCTTCCCCAAACCCTAACCGAAACCCTAACTCCGACCATCTACCCAAATCCACCCCCACGACGACCGTCACCGCCCCCAACCACCATCAACTGACGCACCGTGACGAGGCGAGTCGATCGCCACCTGAGCGCCAACGCCCCATCGCCTCCTCCGCCGTCCAGCACACCCGAAACCCCCTATTGAAGACAGACACGTAAGTTGCAACGTCCAAAGGTGTCGTGCGTGTCTCGAATCAACGTATGTGGTTCGTCAGGACACGAGGACCCTAGTCCAGTGCTTGGACACGCGAATCAATACTCGTGCGTGTCGTAAATAACCCCGACACTTAGACTCTGTGTCCCAAACTGTCAGGACACAGTTTCGATTTATCGGGTTTACTGTTATTTTAACTAAAACCTAAATAATACTAATCAAAACCCTCCCCCTAACACAAGCTTCGGGCTAACCCCCTGGCCAGCCCGACCCAACTTAGGAACCCGACCCATAGGGCCGAGTTCGAACCCCCTGTGCTGTGTTTGTTTTCTTTTTCTTTTTCTTTTTTTTTTGTTTTATTTTTATGTTTTTATATATATATATATTTATATATATGTATATATGTATTTCTGTATATATATATTTTTATTATATATATATATACTGTTATATACGTATGTACAGTATTCATATATATATATTATATTTATTTCTTTATGTATATATATGTATTTTCTATATATATACATATATGTTATATATGTATATGTATATATACATAATTATTTAGCCTAAGTAATTTACGTAATATTATACATATGTATATTTTTAATATATGTAAATATTACTTGTCATATTTGTACGGCTACTATGTAAAATTTTACCCTATTACAATATTAATATTTATTATGTATTTTTACCCCTTTGTATTTTTTGTGTATTTTAATTACTACAACCATTTGGTGTCCAAGCCTAGCATGGGTTTTTGGGCTCAAATGTGTTTTCACACATTCAAGACCTGTACAAGTCATATTGGACTTGATTCATGGCCTTGGATCCTGTATTTGAACTTTGGTTCAAATTATGTACATGAACAAAATACGCAGATAATTAATTATTTAAATTCAATTGTGTGCCATGCTGTTTTGGATTTCTAAAAATACTTTAATTGCTGTTAAAATTCTGGAAAAATAGTATTTAGATACTATGTTAATTTAGCTAATTTAGTATAATTTTTACAGTATTTAATTTACAGTTTTGCCACTGTTTTGGCATATGAAACCAAAACTCATTTTCTGTGTACTTAGGAAAACTGATTTTTATAAAATACTTGTACTGGTTAATAAATTCCAGAAAAATTATAATAAATTTCTATAATTAACAAGGATCATTTTGGTACTTTATTTTATGTAAAATTAAGCTTTTTGTCTATCTTAAAAAATTGTTGGAACACAATGTTCATTTGATTTATTTATTGAATAATTACGACTTGCAACTTTTTATGTTATTTTGAGTTATAGCCGTGTTGAACCTCACCCCTCACTAGTGTAAAGACCCTAGAAAGTTAGTTATAGTAGTGTGTCACCCCACATTGGTCTTCTATGCTAAAGTCATCATTTTGGCTAGGTGCCCAGTTACAAGTCGTGTTGCACCAATTAGTGTCTTAGTGTTTTAGCTTAGTGTAAAAACTAAGTTTATGTATTTATTTCTACAGTGACGAGTTACCAGACATCTATAGCACTTTTATCGTAGCTTGCTTTGCTAGAGGTAAGTACTTTCTACAAACTTTACATACTGTTACATAAATGAACTACAAATCCAACCATGTTAAATGCTGATCCTTGGGATAGCAAGTTAAATCTTTACATATTGTACTTTCAGTCACTACCATGCTTAAACCAATTTTTATGTATCTCTCACATGATTAGAATATGGGTTATGGGGAAACTGACAGTTGAGTACGTGATCATGCCCCCTATAGTAGCGAGCGAGGTCGCATTTTATATGCATACCATGCCGTATGCCATTATCCAGCATTTTTGTACGGATGTACACCTCTGCTTGTAGACTTGTACGTATGTACATTTTATTTACATGTACCACAGTACATTGTACACCTATTGATGATCACGTACCTGCTACAGTTTTAAACATTACATATACATCTGTCTCTATGACATATGTGTCCTTGTCATGATAGATTATGTGATGCCATGTTTCCAGTTATTCCCCTTATGTTCATTTCTATGTTTTATATGCTAGTTTGTTAGAATCGGTACTTGCTCCCGTCCTGACAGGATAATGTTGTAGGTATCCTTACTGAGGAGGAGTTACTCTGCGACTCATATTATGGAGATACTGCCGAGGACCCGGCTTTACTTTACGAGGATGTTCCTGCAGAAAAACTCGTCTAGTTTGCATAGTTGCTTGGGATATTTAGTGTAGTCATGTATTAGACTACGTATTTTGTAACTGGACATGTATCCAGTTTTACATTTCAGACTTGTACTTTAGACTTATTTCTATATGAGACGACTTTTGTGTTTGGAGCATTTATGACTTTTATTCACTTATAGAACTGTTAGCACATTTAGTCTTATCTTGTTATCTCTAGAACAGCTTACTGCGCTTTATCTCAAACGCAGGCTGGACATGACTCGGCCCGGCCCAACAATTTGGGTAGCGGGTCGTGACATGTTTTTAGTGGTGGCCCATGCAGGTCGAGACTTAAGTTGTTTGGTTACGTTATTGTACCAAGCATACCTGCAATTAGGAACTTAAGGTAATTAGACAACATTACGAATGACGCTTAGAACACCTAGAGGAATGCTAGGATTGCAACATAGGAAATACATCACATGCTTGCTATTATAATTAGATTTTCTTGTCTATGATTGTTTATTTTAAAGAGTCCTTATAAGTCCTTTTTTATTGTAATTAGATGGTGCTTACTCGTTCATCCCAGTATGTTACATCAGAGAATGGCACACTTCCTATCCAGTCAGCTGACCAGTTGACTGATACACCTCTACCTCCACCTACCATACTTCCCCACTCCACAAATCTACCAACCCAGATGCCTCCACCACCTTCCACATCACAGTCCCAGCAGGACCCGATACTTCCACCACCCCCTATCACTATACCTACCCAGGCTTCCGTCACACTCGATGGGAACTAACTGCTCACTCTGATCCAGGGGTTCCTAACAACCCATCAGGAGCAGAATACCCTACTCTGCCAGAGCATGGAGCGTTCTGAGGAACGTATCGTGGTCCCACCACCTGTAGAGCCACAACAGAGAGCGGAAACGATCATGGACTTCATGGGTCTGAACCCCAAGGAGTTCTCAGGGACTGAGGATATAGTAGTAGCAGATGACTGGCTAGACTCGGTAGAGAGGAAGCTCCTTGGAGTTAGGATGCCGGACGACCTCCAGGTCGAGGCAGCGGGATTTCTGCTGATAGACTTGGCAGGAGTTTGGTTCCGAAATGAGCCGTTATTTGCGAGAGGGAGGGCCACTTGGGATCAGTTCAAGACCCAGTTCAAGAAGAAATTCTTCTCGACCACTGCTAGAGTAGCCATGGGGCTACGATTCCAGAACATCCAGCAGGGGAACCGTTCTGTTGATGAGTATGCGGCAGAGTTTAGTCGCCTGAGCCGTTTTGCTCCTAGTCTAGTTGCAGACCCAGAGGAGATGACGCGTAGGTTTTGCCATGGTCTAGTTCCAGACATTGGCATTCTTATAGTGGCGAACGGTACGACTGACTACTACCAGAGCCTAGAGTTGGCCCAGAGCATTGAGGAGCGTCTTCAGTCTAGCAAGAGGCCGACTTCTGTACACCATGAGGGACCGTCCAAGCGTCAGGCTTTCCAGCAGAGAGCACCGACGCTGCCCCAGCAGACATACCGTCCCCCTACATCACATCACCCGACCCCGCCAGTTAGAGCCCCGGGACCCCGACAGCAGTAGAGGGGAGCTATATGTTCTTTCTGCGGAAGACCAGGGCACGACTACTCCATCTGCAGAAAGAGATTGAAGTAGTGCTTGGTTTGTGGGTCTGCCACCCATCAGATTCGGGACTACCCAGCAGCCAAGGGACCTAGAGGACCACTCCCGACTCAGCAGCAGAGGTTTGGGCAGCATCTGCAACAGCAGAAGGGACCCCAGGGGAAGGTTATAGTCTAGCCCTTGAGCCGGAGCCGGAGTAGGTTTCGGAGCCAGATTACCTAGCTGACGTCATCACAGGTCATGTTTATTTGCATACTTTTCTAGCTCTATGCTTGTTTGATTCTGGTGCATCTCATAGCTTCCTATCATTAGAGTTTATGCATAAACACCATCTAGTAGCTACACCTACTGCGGAGATTAGTAGAGTGATGACGGAAGGAGGACCAGTGCCTATTAGAGCTATCTATAGATGCTCTATTTTTATAGCCGGGAGAGAGTTCAGGGGACGATTCTTTGTGATGCCACTCCCCGATTATGATATCATATTGGGGATGGACTGGCTTAGCTATGCCCATGCATCTATAGACTGTCATGAGGGTAGTATTTTGTTCAGTCCCCCAGGCACAGCACCATTCAGAGTCAGGAGGACAGGGCCGGAGATCAGCCTAGAGCCGAACTATTGTGCGACAGTTGGGGACGTAGCACCGCCACACCCTATCATTAGGAAGTTTATGGATGTATTCCCAGAGGATCTTCCTGGGCTTCCGCCTGACAGAGATGTGGAGTTCACCATAGATTTATTACCGGGTTCATCACCAGTATCCCGGGCTTGCTATAGAGTGAATCCTAAGGAGGCCATAGAGATGAAAGAGTAGATTGATGACCAGTTAAAAAAGGGTTTCATTCGATCTAGTGCTTCTCCATGGGGAGCGCCAGTGCTCTTTGTGCCTAAGAAGGATGGTACAGTCCGGTTGTGTATTGACTACCGGACCTTGAATGTCATCACCATTAAGAACAAATATTCTCTGCCCAGGATAGATGATTTGTTCAACCAGTTGAGTGGGGCGAAAGTGTTTTCCAGGATAGACTTGAGATCCGAGTATCACCAGGTGAAGGTTAGGGCAGCAGACATCCAGAAGACGGCGTTCAACACGAAGTACGGGCAGTACGAGTTTCTGGTGATGCCATTTGGTCTTACAAATGCGCCAGCTGTCTTTATGAATTTGATGAATAAGATATTTCACCAGTATCTGGATAAGTTCGTCGTAGTGTTTATCGACGACATCCTGATATACTCGAAGACGCCGGAGGAGCATGCAGAGCACTTGCGGACAGTTTTGGGGATTCTGAGGCAGGAGAGATTGTTTGCCAAATTGCCGAAGTGCGAGTTCTTTTTAGACCGAGTGGAGTTTCTCGGCCATATAGTTACTGGAGAGGGAATCTTGGTGGATCCTAGGAAGATTGCTGCAGTTGAGACATGGAAGGCTCCGACGTCAGTTTCAGAGATCAGGAGATTTCTGGGTTTAGCAGGCTATTATAGAAAGTTCGTCCAGGACTTTGCTAGGATAGCTGAACCCATGACGAAGTTGACGCGGAAGGACGCAGAGTACATTTGGTCAGAGGACTGCCAGGCAACGTTTGAGGAGCTGAAGAGGAGGCTGACGACCGCTCCAGTTCTGACATTACCTTCAGGTTCTGGAGGTTTCACCATATACATCGATGCTTCAGGGAAGGGGCTGAGATGTGTCCTACAGCAGCATAGGAAAGTGATTGCTTATGCATCTAGGCAATTGCGGACTCATGAGCAGAATTATCCTACCCATGACCTAGAGTTAGCTGCGGTGATCTTTGCACTCAAGTTATGGAAACATTACTTATACGGAGAGCGTGTGGAAATCTTTACTGACCACAAAAGCTTGAAGTATGTGTTCACGCAGAAAGAGCTGAACATGAGGCAAAGACGATGGTTGGAGTTGATGAAGGACTTCGACATCGATTTACAGTATCTCCCCGGGAAGGCAAATATGGTGGCGGATGCGCTGAGCAGGCATCTGATGGCATGGTATCTGATGATAGATCGACATTTGCGGGAAGATCTGGAGAAGCTCGGTATCGAGCTAGTTCGGCCAGGATCAGTGATACAGATGATGGCGCTTGACATTCAGTTAGGTTTGATGGAGCAGATCTGGGAGGCACAGTCTACAGATGAGAGCCTTCGCAGACTTCGAGCCCAGGCTTTAGCTGGATTGCTGGATGACTTCACTATAGCAGATGATGGATCCTTGAGGCATGGCAGCCGATTGTACGTGCCGAAAGGAGAGCTGGTAGAGACAGTCTTGCAGGAGGCGCACCGATCGAGATATTCTATTTACCCTGGTGCTAACAAGATGTACCGTGACTTGCGGGAACATCTTTGGTGGCACGGGATGAAGAGGGATATATCATGTTTCATCTCGAGATGCCTAGTTTGCCAGCAGGTCAAGGCGGAGTGCCAGAGGCCAGCTGGTTTGTTGCAGCCGTTACCCATTCCCGAGTGGAAGTGGAAACATATTACGATGGACTTCGTCTCCGGGCTTTCTCGTTCCCAAGGAGGGAAGGATGCCATTTGGGTCATCGTGGACAGGCTGACGAAGTGTCCGCACTTCATACCCTTCAAGGTGGGGCTTTCCACCGAGAAGTTGGCAGAGCTATACATGTAGCAGATAGTTCGCCTACACGGAGTGCCAGTGAGCATCGTGTCAGACAGAGACAGCAGATTCACGTCCCACTACTGGAGGAGCTTGCAGGAGGAGTTGGGCAGTAGGCTCAAGTTCAGTACGGCATACCACCCGCAGACAGATGGGCAGTCCGAGAGGACGATACAGACACTGGAGGATATGCTGAGGACCTGCGTACTGGACTTTGGAGGATCTTGGGAGAGCCATCTGTCCTTGGTAGAGTTTTCATACAACAACAGCTACCAAGCCAGTATCGGTATGTCTCTTTTCGAGGCACTATATGGACGACAATGCCGTACACCGCTCTTTTGGGACGATGTCAGAGACAGAGTTATGCTTGGGCCAGAGATGATCACGGATGCAGCAGAGAAGGTCGGGATGATCAGAGACAGGCTCAGAGTGGCTCAGGACGGGCAGAAACACTGGGCTGATGCTAGTCGCAGACCGATGGAGTTCGCAGACGGTGATATGGTGCTAGTGAAGATATCACCTACTAGAGGGACGATCCGGTTCGGACGAGGAGGGAAGCTGAGCCCCAGATACATCGGGCCGTTCGAGATACTTGGCAGGATTGGAGAGGTAGCTTACAGGGTTGCACTTCCACCCAACCTAGCATGAGTCTACGATGTCTTTCACGTATCTCAGCTGAGGAGATATGTTCCAGACCCCAGCCATGTGCTAGATCATTCAGAGTTGGAGGTCGGACCGAGCCTTACAGTTTCTGAGCAGCCAGTGGAGATATTAGACAGGAGGGAGAAGAGGCTGAGGAACAAGGTTATACCCTTAGCACGAGTAGCTTGGAGCCGTCACTCTCCTGGTGAATCTACTTGGGAGAGGGAGTCGGACATGAGGGAGAGATACCCTTACTTGTTCGATCCAACCGCTGCGAGGGAACCACCCATTCCCGCTTGATACCTTAAAGGTTAGTTTCGATCATAGCCTTAGTCATTTGTTGCATTGCTTGCTATGTTAGAATATTGTAGGAATTTCAATCCTTGTGAATTTCGAGGACGAAATTTTTCAAGGAGAAAAGACTTGTGAGCCCCTATTTTTCAAAATTTATTTAATTAGTGTTAATTTATTATTAATGTCATGTTTAGCCTTAAAATAATTTATTATGATTTTTAGGAATTTTCTAGAATTTTTAAATGAGTTTTAAATACTAAAATACCTATTTGTAATTAATTAAAATATTTTAATATCATTTTGTAATAATTAGAATTGTTTTAATATAGTTTTGTAATTTATTAAATTGTTTTAATAGTAGTTTGTAATAATTAGAATTGTTACAGTGTTAGTTTGTAAATAACAAATTATTTTTAATATGGAATGCAAATTTTATATTTATATTTAGTGACTGTTAGGACCTACTTGTAATTACCTAAACTACGGGGACCAAAATGTAAATCCTATTCTACCCACCCCCGACGACCCAGCTGCCCCTCGACTGCCTGACGACCGCCGACTCGCCTGCCCCCGCCATTTCCGGCCGCCCAACCGACCTAGGACCGACTCGACCCCCCCTATAAAAACCCCCTCACTCCCCTCAGCTCGACCACCACCACTACGACCTATCTCCGCCTACCACAGCCCTAATTCTTCCCCAAACCCTAACCGAAACCCTAACTCCGGCCATCTACCCAAATCCACCCCCACGACGACCGTTACCGCCCCCAACCACCATCAACTGACGCGCCGTGACGAGGCGAGTCGATCGCCACCCGAGCGCCACCGCCCCATCGCCTCCTCCGTCGTCCAGCACACCCGAAACCCCCTATTGAAGACGGACACGTAAGTTGTAGCGTCCAAACGTGTCGTGCGTGTCTCGAATCAACGTATGTGGTTCGTCAGGACACGAGGACCCTAGTCCAGTGCTTGGACACGCGAATCAATACTCGTGCGTGTCGTAAATAACCCCGACACTTAGACTATGTGTCCCAAACTGTTAGGACACAGTTTCGATTTATCGGGTTTATTGTTATTTTAAGTAAAACCTAAATAATACTAATCAAAACCCTTCCTCTAACACAAGCTTCGGGCTGACCCCCTGGCCAGCCCGACCCAACTTAGGAACCCGACCCATAGGGCCGAGTTCGAGCCCCCTGTGCTGTGTTTGTTTTCTTTTTCTTTTTCTTTTTTCTTTTTGTTTTATTTTTATGTTTATATATATATATATATATATATATATATATATATATATATATATATATATATATATATATATATATATATATATATATATATATATATATATATATATATATATATATATGTATTTCTGAATATATATATATTTTTATTATATATATACATACTGTTATATACGTATGTACAGTATTTATATATATATATATTATATTTATTTCTTTATGTATATATATGTATTTTCTATATATATATATACATATATGTTATATATGTATATGTATATATACATAATTATTTAGCCTAAGTAATTTACGTAATATTATACATATGTATATTTTTAATATATGTAAATATTACTTGTTATATTTTTATGGCTACTATGTAAAATTTTACCCTATTAAAATATTAATATTTATTATGTATTTTTACCCCTTTGTATTTTTTGTGTATTTTAATTACTGCAACCATTTGGTGTCCAAGCCTAGCATGGGTTTTTGGGCTCAAATATGTTTTCACACATTCAAGACCTGTACAAGTCATATTGGACTTGATTCATGGCCTTGGGTCTTGTATTTGAACTTTGGTTCAAATTATGTACATGGACAAAATACGCAGATAATTAATTATATAAATTCAATTGTGTGCCATGTTGTTTTGGATTTCTAAAAAAACTTTAATTGCTGTTAAAATTCTAGAAAAATAGTATTTAGATACTATGTTAATTTAGCTAATTTAGTATAATTTTTACAGTATTTAATTTACAGTTTTGCCACTGTTTTGGCATATGAAACCAAAACTCATTTTCTGTGTACTTAGGAAAACTGATTTTTGTAAAATACTTGTACTGGTTAATAAATTCCAGAAAAATTATAATAAATTTCTATAATTAACAAGGATCATTTTGGTACTTTATTTTATGTAAAATTAAGCTTTTTGTCTATCTTAAAAAATTGTTGGAACACAATGTTCATTTGATTTATTTATTGAATAATTACGACTTGCAACTTTTTGTGTTATTTTGAGTTATAGCCGTGTTGAACCTCACCCCTCACTAGTGTAAAGACCCTAAAAAGTTAGTTATAGTAGTGTGTCACCCCACATTGGTCTCCTATGCTAAAGTCATCATTTTGGCTAGGTGCCCAGTCACAAGTCGTGTTGCACCAATTAGTGTCTTAGTGTTTTAGCTTAGTGTAAAAACTAAGTTTATGTATTTATTTCTACAGTGACGAGTTACCCGACATCTATAGCACTTTTATTGCAGCTTGCTTTGCTAGAGGCAAGTACTTTCTATAAACTTTACATACTATTACATAAATGAACTGCAAATCCAACCATGTTAAATGCTGATCCTTGGGATAGCAAGTTAAATCTTCACATGTTGTACTTTCAGTCACTACCATGCTTAAACCAATCTTTATGTATCTCTCACAAGATTAGAATATGGGTTATAGAAAAACTGACAGTTGAGTAAGTGATCATGCCCCCCCTATAGTAGCGAGCGAGGTCGCATTTTATATGCATACCTTGCCGTAGGCCATTATCCAGCATTTTTGTACGGATGTACACCTATGCTTGTAGACTTGTATGTATGTACATTTTATTTACATGTACAACAGTACATTGTACACCTATTGACGATTACGTACCTGCTACAGTTTTAAATATTACATATACATCTGTCTCTATGACATATGTGTCCTTACCATGATAGATTATGTGATGCCATGTTTCCAGTTATTCCCCTTATGTTCATTTCCATATTTCATATGCTAGTTTGTTAGAATCAGTACTTGCTCCCGTCCTGACAGGATAACGTTGTAGGTATCCTTACTGAGGAGGAGTTACTCTGTGACTCATATTATGGAGATACTGTCGAGGACCCGGCTTTGCTTTACGAGGATGTTCCTGCGGGAAAACTCGTCTAGTTTGCATAGCTGCTTGGGATATTTAGTGTAGTCATGTATTAGACTACGTATTTTGTAACTGGACATATATCCAGTTTTACATTTCAGATTTGTACTTTGGACTTATTTTTATATGAGACGACTTTTGTGTTTGGAGCATTTATGACTTTTATTCACTTATAGAACTGTTAGCACATTTAGTCTTATCTTGTTATCTCTAGAACAGCTTACTGCGCTTTATCTCAAACGCAGGCTGGACATGACTCGGCCTGGCCCAACAATTTGGGTAGCGGGTCGTGACAGATGTGGTCTTAGGGATGGATTGGTTGAGGAACCAGTATGCTAGAATAGACTGCCATATTGGCAGGGTTGTTTTTAGCATTCCAGGCGAGCCAGAGTTTTCCTTCTTCCGAGGCAAAGTTGAACCTTCTCCTCCAGTATTGCGAATGGCAGTAGCAGCGGTGCAGTTGCCTCGGATAGTCGAAGAGTTTTCTAATGTTTTCCCAGAAGAGCTTCCAGGTATGTCCCTGAGCGGGAGATCGAGTTCACTATCGACTTGATCCCCGGGACAGCCCCAGTGTCAGAGAGAGTCTACAGGATGGCGCCGTCAGAGTTGGAGATATTGTACAAGATGATTGAAGAACTCAGAACCAAGGGATTCATTCGTGCTAGTGGATCGCCTTAGGGAGCCCCTATGCTTCTTGTGAAAAAGAAGGATGGTACGTCCAGATTATGTGTAGATTATCGTACCTTGAACTCAGTGACAATCAAGAACAGATACCCTCTCCCGAGGATAGATGACTTGTTTGATCAGCTTAAAGGGGCGGCAGTATTCTCGAAGATCGACTTGCGGTCAGGATATCATCAGATCAGAGTCAGAGAGCAGGACATCCCGAAGACAGCATTCAGATCGAGATATGGGCATTGAGAGTTCCTTGTGATGCCATTTGGAGCAACCAATGCGTCGGGTGTATTCATGGACCTCATGAATCGCATCTTCATGCCGTATTTGGACCAGTTCGTGATTGTGTTCTTAGACGATATCCTAGTCTACAACAAGAATGTAACGGAGCATGAGCAGCATCTCCGAGTGGTTCTTCAGATTCTCCGAGAGCACCAGTTATATGCCAAGTTCAGTAAATGCGAGTTCTGGCTCGATCGCATTTCATACTTGGGTCATATCATCACCAGAGGAGGAGTAGAAGTGGATCCTCAGAAGATCGTGGCTATTGAGTCGTGGCCAGTGTCCAGCACAGTTGCCAAAGTTCGTAGTTTTTTTTGGATTGGCCGGCTACTACCGGCAATTTATTTCGGACTTTGCTCGGATTTCAGCGCCCTTGACCCAGTTGACCCGCAAGGATGCACAGTTTGCTTGGACATCAGAGTGCCATAATTCTTTTAAGAAGTTGAAGCGAGGCTTGATGACGGCACCCATTCTCACGCTTCTAGATGGGACCGGAGGATTTTCAGTATATTGTGATGCTTCAGGCAGAGGTTTGTGATGCGTTTTGATGCAGCATGGAAAGGTAATAGCTTATGCGTCACGTCAACTTCGTGATCATGAGAGGAATTACCCAACCCATGACTTGGAGCTGGCAGCTGTGGTGTTTGCACTTAAGTTGTGGAGGCACTACTTGTATGGAGATAGGGTGGAGATTTTCACCGACCACAAGAGCCTGAAGTATGTTTTCACCCAGAAGGATCTTAACATGCGTCAGAGAAGATGGCTAGAGCTACTTGTGGATTATGATGTCAACCTGCAGTATCATCCTGGGAAGGCCAACGTTGTCGCAGATGCATTGAGCAGAAGAGCCGGAGTATATTTCCTAACAGCGCAACCAGAGCTGTTAGCAGATCTTCAGAGGATGGATATAGAAGTTGTTCTTCCTTCCAGTGTGGCATTGATGGCCAGTATGCGAATTCAGTCCACTATAGTCGAGAGGATCCGGATGGCACAATCAGCAGATTCCAAGCTTTAGCGACTTAGAGCAGAGTGTGAGGCAGGACGGCGACCAGAGTTGTGCATTCATGAAGACGGTACACTTCGACATGGTAAGCGTCTTTGTGTACCCAGCGGAGATATCAGACATGAGATCATGGCAGAGGCTCACAGTTTGAAGTATTCCATTCATCCTGGTGGTACGAAGATGTACCGTGATATTCGTCAGCACTTCTGGTGGAATGGCATGAAGAAAGAGATAGCCCGGTTTGTCTCTCGATGTTTGGTTTGCCAACAGGTTAAAGTGGAACATCAGAGGCCAGCAGGACTTCTTCAGCCCTTGCCGATTCCAGAGTGGAAGTGGGAGCATGTGACCATGGATTTCATGGCTGGATTGCCTAGATCCCCAGCTGGTCAAGACGCTATTTGGGTTATAGTTGACCGGCTCACGAATGTGGCCCACTTTCTTCCATTCAGAGTTGGTCAGTCGACAGCTCAGCTAGCAGAGATATATCTCAGGCAGATCGTTAGGCTTTACGGTGTGCCAGTCAGCATCACCTCGGACCGAGATTCCAGGTTCACGTCGCACTTTTGGCATGGCCTGCAAGAGAGTTTGGGATCTCACCTCCAGTTTAGCTCAGCTTATCGCCCGCAGACAGATGGTCAGTCGGAACGCACGATCCAGACTCTTGAGGATATGTTGAGATCTTGTACGCTCGACTTCGGTGGTTCGTGGGAAGATCACCTGTACCTGGTAGAGTTCTCGTACAATAACAGTTTCCAAGCCAGTTGTCACGACCCGCACCCTTATGAGGGGCACGAGCACGTGGGTACGTCCAGCCTACGCCGCAGTATCGGCGGTAGAACGCTGTATATAATGTCTGTAAATACTACGACTAACAATATAAAGGTACATGTACAGTATATACTCTCCGAATGGAGGTGACATATCAATACAGTCTCAATCACATGACAAAACTAAGGTAGATAGCTCAGAAGGAAAGACATATGATAGATGAAATAGTAAATAAGTCCAGTGTCCAATACAAGCCCAGATATATACAACATCACAGGGTCTCAAAATGTATCATAGAAGCTACAGTCTGATAAAGCTAGCTGGATCGCAGTCCAGTCAAACCTAGCTAATCTACACTACTCTGGGAGAACGAAATCTAGTGGCTCTACTATAAGGCCACGGTCCTGGACTACTCCATCTAACTCGAGCCCATAATAGGTCGAGCAGTCCGCCTCAGAATCATCTGTAATATATCATAAAGGTATCATGTCAGAAAAATGACCAAGTACAAGTACTAACAGTAGTTCCATGTGAATTGACAAATTCTATAAGAGACAGTATAATGAACTACAAGACAAAGATATATGAAGACTTGGGAACTGTTCGGAAGCTGAGTTACAACCCTTTAACCAAACAAGGACCGGGGTTGTAACTCTTCTCCCGAGCAGAACTTAGTCTCCAATCAAGGTACAATGTAAAGGCATGTAGAGCATGTGAGTAACTGTATATCAGACATGGAAAGGAAATACTGAATATAGTACAGAACAGGATATACGATAAGATAAGTAAATATAAAATGTGCCTTGAATTATTAGAGCGATATGTGATCGGCTTGGGATAAGTGACAGGACAGGCTATCCACTTGGCCCGACAATCCGCGGTGTCACTCCCCGATTCTGGAATACGTATTTTAATACGTAAACCGATAAATTGTATTTACCTTGTATTTATACTATATTTATTATGCAGTATTTCTTCCTGTATTTTCCAACAATATTCGATAAAATATTATTTCGTAATTTATTTTCTGCATTTGGGCCTACAGTTTTGGCTCATTTGGGTAACCTATTCTTGGTTCACCAATGGTTCATCATGAACCCTTTGGTTCATCATGAACCCATGGGCTCAAGATTCTATATAACTCATCTCATTCTCTCTCCTCTCATTATTTTCTCTCATTTATTTCCTCTACCAACCAAGGCAAGTACCAACTTGCTCAAGAGATTGATCCATAAATTTTTGTCAATGTTTCTTACAAAATTACTTGTCAAAATATGTTCTTCTCCTCAATCTATACTAGTTTAGAACTTAAAAATTTCCATTTTGAAGCTTTGATTTTTGTAGATCTAAGTTTTAACCATTTTCGGATTTCATTGGTTTTGATCTATTTTCGTTGGGGTTTTGTAGGTTTTGATGCTTCCATGTGGAAGAGAATTCAATTTTACTCAAGTTAGAACTTTGAAAACCTAGATTTGGTTTTGATTTGGTCAAGTTATGAGAATTGGAAGTTTTTGGTGTTCTTGAGGATGCTCTCGGCCTGGAGGAGAAGACCCTTCAGCCTGCGCTCTTTAGCGCAAGGTTAAACTGTGCAGCTCGTCTCTTGACGAATTGTGCAACCCCTCGGCCAGCGTATTGCGCTGAGCTGAACTGCGCTGGCGCTCCTTAGCTCCAGCGCCATCCGACCCAGCGCAAGTCAATCCGTGCGCGCTTGACTTCAGCGCAACCTGACCCTACGCAACCTGGCCCTGCGCGATCTGACCCTGCGCAGTCTAACCCTGCGCAACCTGACCCTGCGCGATCTGATCCTGCACAGTCTGACCCTGCGCAGTCTGACCCTGCGCGATCTGACCCTGCGCACTCTGACCTGGACTTCCCTATATTTTATATTATTTTTATTATATATATTGCTTATATATATATGTAAATGTTTGTGTATGCTATATATCCTTACGCCTTTTGTCCTGAGCATGATATGAGCACTAATGTGACCCCGGTGAACAAAGTGTTCCTACCTGATACATGTACCTGAATATCCCAGTTCTTGTTCATGCTCGACAAATGACTCGTAACTCCACGTGGCGTATTTACAATGATGTATTACACTAAGGAGGGTAGAACATGTTGACATACTGATTGACATGGATCCTCTTTGGGGTACTCGTACTTGAGTACGACTTTTAGGAGGATAATCATGCAGGCCACAGCATGTGAGTCCAAGATTTCACCTAGGGTTAAATTAGGCAACTAAATATACTAGATGCATGGGGAGGGCAAAATCCCGAGATCGTGTTACACCAGCCGTCTTGAGATATTGTCTCGACGCGCCGGCTGGTCTCCACGGATACTGTGTCATCTACAACGAGTGGATGACTGTATCCGATTAATTCCTGCTATATATTATATGTTTTGACAAGGTGGCCTTACGAGGGACCTGTGCTCAATCATACCTGTCTACGCGAACCCCTGGGTTGGCTAGCCTTGCTGGAAAGATACGATCTGAGGATTTCTAAATAACATAACGCGAGGATAACCTCGTCCCACTAGAAACTCGTAGACTTGGTTGGCCGTGAAAATGACTTGCTTGTATCCTATTACCTTCCGTGAATAACTGAGGGAAGCGGACTGTCATGGTACGTGATCCAACCCATGTTCTTGTTTGATTGTTGGGTTGGTTATCGTACTATGACAGGCTGTGGACCGAAGTTATGAACGGAAGACTTATTCTGGTTGTGAAGTGCTACTTCTGTGAATGACTGAGGAACATGGTCTATCATTGTACATGATCCAACCCATGTTCTTGTTTGATTGTTGGGTTGGTTATTGTGCTGCGATAGGCTATCGACCGAAGTCACGATCAGGAGATTTTATTGTTTATACCTTTTAACTTATGCGAAAGTTATAGAGTACGACACGTCCCGACTCCATGCGGCACCTTTTGTCCTTGTTTGGTTGTAAGGGTGTCATATGGGTTCGAAGATGTAGCGCTACCCTATAATAGTAGCATAAGTAGTACTATTATCAATCATTCTATTAACTGGGTTTTTAATCTTAACTCTTGTGCCCTTTGGCGGTACTTGCTATTCGGGGCTGACCCCGCTGGTTTTGTTTGGCCAGATCTCGTAGCAGAGCCTGAGGACACGATCTTTCTCCCTGACATCTATGGTGCATACTAGGAGCATGGCGGTTCGGGGACTCGAGTGGATTTCTTCTCCACCACTCCTGCTTATACTTTTGCGGCGTTTAGCCGCCGGCACCTGTTAGCCGGATTACTTGATATTTTGTGTCAGTACATAATTGTAATTAAACAGACTGCAGCTGTGTATAATTTTGTACTCTTGACTCTCTGAGACAGCTAAATTATAAAGCTAGTCTCTCATGACCATTTTGATGAAGCGTCGGGGACGTCTTACTGCTTTATCTTTAATGTTCATTTAATTGCTGATGTGACTTGATTGATTGAGATATAGAACTCTGTGGGACCATAGGAGACTTGATTGTAGCATGTACCCCCTAGTCTCTCGACAGCCACGATCGCCGTATGACGTTACGTACCTCATATGGAGTAGCTGGCCTAGTCCGTCTCCGTATTTCGGTACTGGGGCGTGACACGCGGTGACCTCAACGGAAAGTCATGCCGGCCAACCTGGATAACGAGCACAAGGCAAAGGAACTCGCTACACCCTTCGTGAGGGAAGAGTGGCGCGAGCACAAAAATAGTGACAGGGTGGCTTGGATCACATAGCCCCTAATAATTCTCCATCCCTGAATAGTACAATGGATCTGGACATGACACGTCATGACACGTGATTCCGTAAGAGGGTAGCAAATCCCCTTAGAAATCGGTATCTATACAAGTACAGGAAACAAGACAGGGAGTGTACCAATATACCCAGAAATCCATGAACAACATCTCATGCCGTGATCCAACGTGTACTAGTCCGTGAACTATCGTGACTGAGAATCAAGTAAGACACTACGACTGAATCGGATATAGCAGATATCAAGACAATGAAAACTATCAGTGAATGTACTCGCCTGCTGTCCTGAGCTATAGGGTATATCAATGCTCAGAGCGGTAATCCGAAACCTAAAGATGAGATACTGTACGTGTTAATTTAGGTTTAAATAAGTTTAAAAATGATTCACAATGAATGATATGAAATCTAGGTCAAACTAGGTCTCACTGAGTCACACTAAGTCCTGTCAAGTCAAATCTAGGTCAAATCAAGTTATATCAAGTCAATCTAAGTCAGACCAAGTCGACTCTAGGTCATACCAGTCATCGTAGGTCAAAACAAGTCGAAGAAAGTCAAACGGGGTCAAGAGTTGGCCTACCCACAGAATCTAATTTACATAATCTAAGTCTCATCCAATTCTGGGCGCGTTTCGACACTCGGAATTCAATTTCACCCTTTCACTAAATTCGACTCACTCATAAACCCTCTCTAATTTGATTTCCTACATTCCCTTCTCCTTATTCCCCGTCTCCTTCTCCTTCTCCTTATTCTCCGTCTTATTCTTCTTATTCTCCGTCTCCGTCTCCTTCTCCTTATTCTCCGTCTCTTATTTCTTATTCTCCGTCTCCTTCTCCTTATTCTCCGTCTCTTATTTCTTATTCTCCGTCTCCTTCTCCTTATTCTCCATCTCTTATTTCTCCATCTCCTTCTCCTTATTCTACGTCTCTTATTTCTCCGTCTCCTTCTCCTTATTCTCCGTCTCTTATTTCTCCGTCTTATTCTTCTTATTCTCCGTCTCTTATTTCTTATTCTCCGTCTCCTTCTTATTACCACTGCTGCTCCTAATGCCTAACTGCTGCTGCTGCTACTGGGCTTATGCTGCTGCTGCCACTTTCTACTGCTGCTGCTGCTCTACTTCCTACTGCTGCTGCTGCTCTACTTTCTACTTCCTGCTGCTGCTCTACTTTCTACTGCTGCTGCTGCTATTTCTTATTCCTTCTTCTTCTACTTCTATTCCTCTCTCCCAAACTCTCATTCTCTTCCTCTAAAATCACACACACACACATACACATCCATATCTATATATATATATAAACTCACAAACACATATACCCATCTACATATATATATATATATAGACACTCACACACACACTCATATCTATATATATAAATACATACACACACACACACACACAACACACACACACACACACACACACACACACATATATATATATATATATATATATATATATATATATAATACTACACACACACACATATAGAAATATATATATACACATATATATATGTATATATATATATATATATATATATATATATATATATATATATATATATATATATATATATATATATATATATATATATATTTCTCCCTAAAAGGAAAACCCCTAATAAATCCTTAAACTAGGTTTTTGGAAAACCTATAAAAGCTATGGTCATTAAGTAGAGAATGGTCTCCTCCACATTTATTGTGAAGGAATAAATGCAAGAGAGAAAATTTATGGGGGTTAATGAGCATACTTAGAATTGGTTTCCTTGAGGAAGAAGAAGCTTCAAAAGAAAAGAATGAAATGAAGAGAGAGAGTTTACTTTGGAGTGAAGTAAGAGAGGAGTTTTTGCCTATACATGGCCGGCCATGGGGGGGTCTTAATGGGTTTGGGTGGAGACCCATTAGGCCTCCAAACCCATTAGACTTGGTTTGGTTTAACTCCAAATTGACTAATTAAGCCGCTAAATGACTAGTTAAGCCATGAAAGTATTGGTTTATGGTTTCTAGCCTAGTTAGGATGGCATGTGGGCCAAGCCCAGCTAGTATGTGGGTCCTACTAGTGTCCAGACTACCCGGGTCTCCAACTTAAGTCCAAATTGGATAAAATTCAAACTAAATCAACCAATTCCCTAAAAATCCTATAAAATCAAATAAAATTCCCAAAAATTATAAAACTTGGAAAATAACGAAAATACCCCTAATTCGAAAACTGGGGGTGACACCAGTATCCAGATGGCGCCGTTCGAGGCACTGTATGGTAGGAAGTGCAGATCCCCTCTAGCCTGGGATGATGTTGGAGAGAGGCAGATGCTTGGTCCAGAAATGATTGCTCAGACCGTTGAGGTGGTCAGAAGAGTCAGAGATCATCTTCGCATGGCACAAGATCGCAAGCGCCATTGGGCCGATTCTCATCGGCGCCCTCTCGAGTTTTCTGTCAGTGACCATATATTCCTGAGGATTTTGCCTAACCGTGGCGTCATTCGTTTTGGCGTGCGGAGAAGGCTTAGTCCTAGGTATATTGGGCCATTTGACATTCTGGAGCGAGTAGGAGATGTATCCTATCGTCTCGCTCTTCCACCATCGCTAAGAGAGGTGCATGACGTATTCCATGTATCCCAACTGCGACGGTATATCCCGGACCCGAGCCACATCCTGGATTATTCGGAATTGGTTGTTGGTACCAACCTTTCGTATGAGGAGAGGCCCGTGTCAATATTGGACCGAAGAGAGAAGACACTCAAGAACAAGACTATCAAGTTAGTCCGAGTTGCTTGGGGTCATCATTCTTTGGATGAGTCAACGTGGGAGCGTGAGGATGATATCCGATCGCGATATTCCGACCTGTTTGACTCGTGAGGTATAATGTCATCCTTATGCCTCATGCTTTCGATTCCTTGCTTGCATGATTGATTGATTGCCTAGTATAGCTTGCTTATGATCAGTATAGCTTGTCCTTGTCCCTCTAGCCTCTTAATTAAATTTCGAGGACGGAATTCTTTTAAGGTGGGTAGAGTTGTAATGCCTGTGGTTTGTATTACGTATCTTGGTATACGTGTACGTATTTTATCTTGTATTTCCTGTCTCCTTGCTTGGTTTATTGGGTATTTCCATTTACTTTCCATGGCTCATCCTGGTTCGGTTCGGCTTGTGTTGGTTAGGCTTGGTTCGATTTTGGTTGAGAACCAACCCACCTACCTACCACCACCAACCCCATTTATTAACCCATTCTCCTTTCTCTCTCCTCATTAATCTTCTTCTCCTCCATTAACTCCTCACCTGCCTGAGAGAGAGAGGGAGAGCTTAGGCAAGTGCATCTTGCTTCATGGAGGAATCCGAATTTTATTGTTCCATTCTCTTTTTCACAGCATTCTAAAGCACTTTAGTGCTTGGCATTTTTAATTTCCATGGCTAAATTCTTGTAGAACTAAATTTATTTCATTTTTGTATTTCTTGGGTTTTGATCTATTTAACATTGTTATTTTCAAGTTTTGATGGTTCCATGTTGTAGAGAATTTCGTTCTACCCCATTTTGACCTATGAAAGTTCAGATTTGGACTCTGGATGAAGGTTTTATGAAGCTTGGAAACCATGGTTGCTTGGTTCTTCTTCTCGGAATAATGGAGAAGAAGAACAGGTTCCAACGGCTTAGACTTGACCGCATGACAATTTCACGCGGCAAGTGATCATTCCAGCCGCATGGAGTCATTCTTACTTAACCGTATGACTGAGTGTGAGCTCTGGCCGCATAAACCTTTCCCAGTTGAACCGCATGGAACCTTGATCTCCGCCAGCCGCATATGCAACCGTCACTTCCCTAGACGCATAAGACCCCTTTCATCCCCAGCCGCATGGGGCTCAACTCAGTTGAGCCGCATGGACCCTTGTTCCGTGAGCCGCATGGACCTTTGCTCTGCGAGCCGCATGAACCCGGGTCCGTTCCAGCCGCATGAGACCCCCGCTCGTTCCAGCCGCATGAGAACCCCCTCCCCTGTGAGCCGCATGGCACCTATTTCCTCCTGACCGCATGCGCCCTTGATTGAACCCAGCCGAATGGGCTTCTAACTGAGCCGCATGCGTCCCCTTCCATTCCTGGCCGCATGGGGACTTGTCCTTTCCTGCCGCAAGAGTTGATCCAGCCGCATATAGTTTTCCACCGCTTGAACCTGCATTGATCCAGTCACACGAACTCATCTCTCTGAGCCGCATGGCTCCCTCTCCGTGCCTTGCCTTATTTTTTAATTATTATTATTTAATGATTTTATTAACTCATGCCTTGTGACTCTCAGTATAACTTGGGTCTTTTGATGGAATGCTTATACTATGTTATCCTGCACTTGTACTTGAACACGACAGTAATCCGTAGTGGTGCACTCCTGACAAGTAACCTGACATGATATATCCTGATAGCTGTTGCGATGGCTCCATGACATGACATGACCTGACATGACCTGTATACATAACCTGGACACCGTGGGCGATTATGATTGTACAAATGAACCAGTCTTGTCTTGCATCATGCTTAGGATGGGACCCCTGAGTACCACGGTCAGGGGTACCTACTGAAATGGACTAAGGCTAATAACTAGAATAACACAATAGTCATGAAGAGATTTTCCAGCTACAGGCAATCCCGTTACCTGGGCGCGCCTGAGATCTGTAGCCTGCCGTCGAGTAGGGCACATTTCCAGCACATTGTCATGTGTTGCACCCTTCAAGCTACTTAAGGGTACATGCGTTTCCTGGACGATGTACCCACCTGAATTTAATCCCTAATTTTCGACCTGGGTAACCTGGATGGTCTGCAGGGCTTGTGGCTATGGAATAATCTCATTGCATCTTGCTAGTAACTAGGCCTGTGATAACCCAAGTTAGTTAAAGTATCAAGCCGTACTTATTACTTGGCCGTGATTGTTGAATGGGGAATAATCAGTCTAGTCTTGTCTTGATCCTGTATAAGATTGTTACATGTCCTGATTTTCTTATATTATCTTGCTGATAAATGGGAGAAACCAAGTTCGGTTCAGATGAAGGGTTACAATCTCGGTCCTTGTTTGGTTTAAGGGTTGTAACCTGGTTGTCTGAATGGTTCCATGGTTATCTTACCGTATATCCTCGTGATGTTATATCTCTCCAGTTTTACTATATTATTATAATCTTTTGTGCTAATTGCTGGTTTTAGTTCCTAAGTGAAGCTTCATTTGTGGCACTTGCTCTTTCTGGGGTCTGACCTAGCTGGTTTTGTATGGCCAGATTTCGGAGCAGCACCAGAGGATCTACCGACTTTCCAGCCCGATGGTAACCACCAGGCGAAACCAGGGCAACGAGTGGGTTTATTTTTGATCTCTCACTTTATTGTAAAAATATTCTTTTGAGGCGTTTAGCCGACGAGCACTTGTTTAGCTCGATTGCATTTATTTACTGTCTGCCTACGGGTTGTAACATGATTGACAGATCCTAGGGTTGATCATGTATGACTAAACTCTTGCTAGTCCTCACATTTTGTAACGACTAGCTTCATGATCAGCTGAATATCTAATGTTTGGGATGCCTTACTATTGTATATTTGGTGATCTTACATCTTGTAACATTTACTTACTCGCTTGTGATTGAGACACTAGGCTTGTTCTTGACCATAGGAGACTGATGGCTTGTAGTTAAACCCTCATGTATCTAGACAGCCGTGATCGTATAGCGAGGTGGGTTGCACTTCAATATACGTAGCTGGCTATGTCTGCCCCCGCTCTCCAGTATTCTGGTTCTGGGGCGTGACACTCTGTGAGGAGCTCCTCAACTGAAAACTCTTTCACAGAGTATGATAAGTAGGACTGCCAGCCCTTTGGCAGCCCTACACTAAAGTAGGACTGCCAGGGTGCTGGCAGTCATGACTGAAACTTGCTGCAACAGCAAGTTTCAGTCAGGACTGCCAGCACCCTGGCAGTCCTACTTACCAAACTCTGTGTGGAGCTCCTCAACTGAAAACTCTTAATTTAGCATGGAGAATGGCCATTCTCCGTGTAATTTAGCATAGAGAATGGCTATCTGATCCAGTATCAGGACTGCCACCCCCTAGCAGTCCTACATTGAATTAGGACTGCCAGCACCCTGGCAATCCTAATTTAATGTAGGACTGCCAGTGGGGTGGCAGTTCTATTTGTAAGTCTCTGTAATTTAGCACGGAGCACGGATAATGATCATTCTTCCCGTGTAAATTAACACGAAGAATGGTCATTCACCTATGTTTTAATACTGGGAATAGCCATTCTCCGTATAAATTAAGACGGAGAATGGTCATTCCGGTGCATTTTATGGTCAGTTGAAACTTTGGAGGACCATAACTTTTGACTGGGAGGTCGAAACGAGGCCCAGTTTGTCGCAGAATAAGCGTATCTTTGAGGAGGCTGAGATTAACCGTTTCACAGTTAGACGGCCTTCCGAAATTATAGAATCGCAAAAAAAATGATGTTTGGACCTCCGTTTTAGCACTTTTTGTCGAAATTTTAGAATCGCAAACAAATATTAATTCAATGACTTACAAATAGGACTGCCAGGGTGCTGACAGTCCTAATTGATACTTGCTGTAACAGCAAGTTTCAATTAGGACTGTCAGTACCCTGACAGTCCTAGTTCAATGTAGGACTGCCAGGGGGTGAAGTCCTAATACTGGATCAGATAGCCATTCTCCGTGCTAAATTACACGGAGAATGACAAGTTTCAATTAGGACTGCCAGCACCCTGACAGTCCTCCTTTAGTGTAGGACTGCCAGGGGTGTGGCAGTCCTACTTTAGTGTAGGACTGCCAGGGGTGTGACAGTCCTAATTTAAACTCTCTGTGAGGAGAGTTTGTATTTAAAACTCTCCTAACAGAGAATTTCAATTAGGACTGTCAGCACCCTGGCAGTCCTACACTAATGTAGGACTGCCAGGCTCCTTGCAGTCCTATTTGAAACTGTAGCAGCTGAACGACCACAACGATTTGTCGTGTTCTAGGGTTAGGGTTTCAAGAAATATGTGAGAATTACCATGTTCGAAAAATTCATTCATGAACCCTATAATGATTCTAAACCTAATATTTGTTTATGTTTTCTGATTTTGAGTATGAGTGGAAACATTTTTTGGTAGCTGATTGAAATTTGGGAAAAAAATTTGTGCTAAACATGATTGAGATATGAGAAATTTTTGGGGATAATTCTCGGAAAGAAATGAAAAAAAATTGGTAATTTTTTTTGGACTAGGGCTTAATTCTATGACCTAAAAATGTTGGGAGAGAAGAAAAAAGTAGAGGGAGAGAAGAAAAGAGTTGAAGAGTGAGGAAAAGAGTAGAGGGAGGGAGAGAGAAAAATTTAGAAAAGTTATCTTTTACCTATGTTGGGCTGCCCCCAAGTAAAAAAATTGATGACAAACTTATAATATTTGCAAAAAAAAATTGGGCTGCCCCCAAGTAAACTTGGTAGTGCCCTTAGAAAAAACCAATAGAAACCCTCGCCTAGCCTAGTTTGGACTCTCTCCGGTTCCGGCTCGAACAATGTGGGGAAGCGAAGACGGCGGCGCGCCGGAGGTGACTCTAGAGACCTCCATGGGTCCATTCACGGTGGAGGTAACCTTACCTCCTCCTCATCCTCCTCCTCCTTCGACCTCTCTCTCTGTGTGGTGTATAAGGAGAAATTAATTACAAGAATACCATTTCATTGATTGATTGTTTGTCAATGGCAGATGTACTATAAGCATGCTCCGAAGACCTGCAGGAACTTCGTGGAGCTGTCGAGGAGGGGATACTACGACAACGTCAAGTTCCACAGGATCATCAAGGACTTCATCGTCCAGGGGGCGACCCCCCGGCACCGGCAGGGGCGGAGAATCCATCTATGGGTGAGCCCCTCTCTCCCATTTCCTTCATTTAGGGTTTCTTTTCCTTTCCTTTAACTAGGGTTTTGTTACAAAAATCCCATCTTGAATTGGGGTTCTGCAAGGAAATTGTAATAATGATGTCAAAGCCCTTTCTTGGATCGAGGCGTATTGCCAGAGAATTTCAAGGAGTTGTTTTAGTCCATATTACTTTTTTAGAAGAAATGAAGTAGAAAAAATTTGCCAGTCATCGAGAGAATGAACTGAAGTTTTTAACTTCAGTTACTTTGCCACTAATTTGCATTGTGATTATGAGGGTTTCAAAGGCTTGTGACAGAATTTCTTAACTTGGAGATTACTAGCAGGAATTGGCGCTACATCGTCCAGTTATAGGTTATCAAAAGAATCTAGGTATTTACTGATTTTGTATCTTAGGAAATTTGGTTCTAAATCCGAGTCTGTTCCTGAGTCGGGAAGTCCATTCCCGAGTCCCGTACTAGTTCATTTTGATATCATCATCGTTGCCGTCATAACCATCAAAACATCCATGCCTTCTCCCATCCGAATGGACTCAACTATGGAGCATAAGAGACCTCTCTTAAAGAATTGACAAAAGGTTTTAGGACGATTGTTGGCTTGACAGCAACCTTCTAAGTTGGTGTTAGTTTCCAAGT